>LR753730.1:5000-24630 GCA_902729485.2 Mus minutoides | reverse complement strand
CCCCCCTCCCGGCCCTGCTCCCCTACCCATCCGCTCCCACTTCTTGGCCCTGGCGTTCCCCTGTATTGGGGCATATAAAGTCTGCATGACCAAGGGGCCTCTCTTCCCACTGATGGCCAACTAGGCCATCCTCTTCTATATATGCAGCTAGATACATGAGCTCAGGGGGTACTAGTTAGTTCATGGTTATTCTTCCACCTAGAGGGTTGAAGACCCCTTCAGCTCCTAGGGTACTTTCTCTAGCTCCTTCTTCCTTGGGAATCCTGTGTTCCATCTAATATCTGACTGTGAGTTTCCACCTCCATGTTTGCCAGGCATTGGTATATTTTCCCCCGAGACAGCTATATCCGGGCCCTTTCAGCACCATCTTGCTGGCATATGCTATAGTGTCTATGTTTGGTGGCTGATTGTGGGATGGATCCCTGGCAGAGGCAGTCATTGGGGCTTAAAAGTTTTCTGCATGATTCTGAAAGAAAAAAAGATGATCATCAATATCACTTCAAACTTGTGACCTACACCAGAGTCCTGGCTGCAAGATACATTAGTGCAATAGGGACACATATATTATGGAAGTAACAAACTACTTTTTAAAACTGATTCCTCTCTCTTTTTTTTTTAAATTTGGATGTCTGATCCACTCCAAAACAAGCACATACTTGCTAAGAACATAAGACTGGATAGGTGGGCTGGAGAGACAGCTCACTGTCCACTCTTCCAGAGGTCCTGATTTCAATTCCCAACAACCACATGGTGGCTCACAACCATCTGTAATGGAATTCAATGACCTCTTCTAGTGTGTCTGAAGACAACTGCAGTGTACTCAGATACATTAAAAGAGAGAGAAAGAGAGAGAGAGAGAGAGAGAGGATAGGTTATGGCTTCTAGGTAAAAGCCTACTACTATTCCATAATGTTCTAACAGAACATAGCAATAAAATGACTTCTAATGAAATATTGCTATACCCGTAGATCATTTATTGCATTGATAAAACTTCACCAAAGAATCTTCTTGAAGTAGATAGTAATTGACACAGAGACCCACAACTGGGAAGATGTGCAGAAAGTGAGAGACTTGGAGTCCACAGTCCGAAATTTGATATCATTATCAAACCCCTTTCTACAGGACTCAGTGATTTATAGATAACTAAAGCCAGAAAGATTTCAAGAGCCAGAATCAGTGGTTGAATCCATGGAAACAGAATTTTCCAGATACAACGATGCTCATGCCTATATAAATTTATAGAGATGGTTACAATATTCATGAGGCCTGCACAGGATCAAACTAGACAAAATCCCATCAAAGAGAAGAGGAAATATACAAAAAGTCCCACCTCAGAACAAGAAGTTATTTGCAATTGATATACACTGGAAAGGGAGAATTAGTTTTGCCCAGTGGAGTGTTAGTTGGTCATCAACCCTAATCCAGAACATGCTCAATGACTAAAAGTAGTTGCCCTTAAACAAGATGGAACCTATATCTTGTTTTTGTGGGATTTTTGTTTAATTTTTGTTCTACTTTTGTTTTTCCAGGTTTTTGTT
Organism: Mus minutoides; assembly: GCA_902729485.2. Classification (NCBI taxonomy): domain Eukaryota; kingdom Metazoa; phylum Chordata; class Mammalia; order Rodentia; family Muridae; genus Mus; species Mus minutoides. The sequence goes on along the minus strand of LR753730.1, from coordinate 23,092 downwards.
TCTTTGTGTTGTTTTGTGGGGAGAAGGACTAGAAAGCGGAAGAGAGATGGAAAGAGCTGGAATGAGTGGGAGAGGAACTAGAGAAGAAAGTGGGGGAGGTTGGCAATGATCAGGGAGGAGTGAATATATGAATGTATATATGAGTGAATATATGATAACGATATATTATACAAAAGGTATTTTGTGGGTTATTTTATTTATTTACATCTTGCATGGTGTCCTCTTTCCTGGTTTCCCCTCTGCAAACCCCCATCCCATCCTCCCTCTTCTTTGCCTATATGAACATGCTCCTTTATCCACCCACCCACTCACGCCTCATTGCCCTGGCATTCCCCTACACTGGGGCATTGAGCCTTCACAGGACCAAGGGCCTCTCCTCCCATTGATGCTCAACAAGGCCATCCTCTGCTACATATGCAGCTGGAGCCATGGGTCCCTCCATGTGTACTCTTTGGCTGGTGGTTTAATCTCTGGGAGCTTTGGGTGGTCAGGTTAGTTGATATTGTTGTTTTTCCTATAGGGTTACAATCCCCTTCAGATTCTTCATTTCTTCCCCCTAACTCTTCCATTGGGTCTCCATGCTCAGTCTGATGGTTGGCTGTGAGTATCTGCATCTGTCTGAGTAACGTGCTGGCACAGCCCCTCAGGGAACAGTTATACCAGGCTTCTGTCAGTAAGCACTTCTTGGTCTCAACCATAGTGTCTTGGTTTGGTGTCGGTAGATGGGATGAATCCCTAGTTAGGACAGTCTCTGAACAGCCTTTCATTCAGTCTCTGTTCCAACTTTGTCCCTGTGTTTTCCTTTAGACAGGAACAATTCAGGCTTAACAATTTTGAGATGGGTGGGTGAACCCCTCCCTCACCTGGGGGCTATGACTATCTACTGGCGGTTGTCTTTTCAGGTTCTATCTCCCTTTTGTTAGGTATTTTGACTAAAGTCTTTCAGGTTGGGTCCTGGGAGTGACTTGCTTTCCTGGGGTCTGGGATTTTCTAGTCGCTACTCTCAGTTGCCCACACCCCACTTCTATATATTTATTCATTTGCCTTACCCTCTATATTTCTCTCCTGTCTCTTCCCATACCTGATCCTGGTCCCCTCTTTTTTCCTTCCCCCTTCTCTCTCCCTTCCATCCAGGTCCCTCCCTCCCTCCACCTCCTGTGATTATTTTTGTTCCCCCTGCTAAGTAAGACTGAAGCATTCACAATTTGGTCTTCCTTCTTCTTAAGCTTCTGTGAGATGTATCGTGGTTTTTCTGAGCTTTTGGGCTAATATCCACTTATCAGTGAGTACATAACATGTGTGTTCTTTGTGCCTAGGTTACCCAAAGATTAAAAGCTCCCAGAGATTAAACCACCAGCCAAAGAGTACACATGGAGGGACCCATGGCTCCAGCTGCATATGTAGCAGAGGATGGCCTTGTTGAGCATCAATGGGAGGAGAGGCCCTTGGTCCTGTGAAGGCTCAATGCCCCAGTGTAGGGGAATGCCAGGGCAATGAGGCGTGAGTGGGTGGGTGGATAAAGGAGCATGTTCATATAGGCAAAGAATGATATTTTCTAGTTCCATCCATTTGCCTGGGAATTTCATGAAGTCATTGTTTTTTTTTTTGTTTTTGTTTTTTTTTTTTTTTGAGACAGGGCTTCTCTGTATTGCCCTAGCTGTCGTGCATCTCACTCTGTAGACCAGGCTGGCCTTGAACTCAGAAATCCACCTGCCTCTGCCTCCCAAGTGCTGGGATTAAAGGCGTGTGCCACAACTGTCCGGCTGTCATTGTTTTTAATAGCTGTATAGTAGCCATATTTATAGTAGCCAGAAACTAGAAAGAAAAGTTATCTTAAACAAAAAATAAGTAAAATAAATATAAACAGCTTTCAGTTTGCAGTGCCTTTTATCTAAAAACAATTGGGTTTGAATCTGTTTTTATCCCACATATGTACTTTAAAATATAGAGACATTTAGAAAACTATTATTTTGACCAGAATGTAACAATGACCAGAACGTAATTTTGAATGTAGTAATGATGTTCAAATGAAGGTTTCTGGATAATGAGACCATTACCATGTCTAACAAAATTCAATCCAGTTTTGTTTTTATTCTCTGTTCCTGTTTGTTCAGTGCATAAGAAACCCGCATTTGCTCTTTTAACCTGTTGCACATTGGATTTCCAATCTCTTAATTAAAGTTGAAAAATAGTTCATTCCAAGACTTTTAGATATCTCACAATCAAATCAAAAACCCGTTTTTCCTGAACTTTCACCAGTAATCTTCATACTTCATATTTTCTTGGAATAACCTTTTGAAGTTCTAAAATACTCATTCTGGGAAATGAATTTAAAAAGAATAAAGGATGCAGAGGATACGTTATGTACAATTAAATATATTCTCAATTTCATTTTATAATAAACACAGTTTTAGTAAAAGACAATGCAATGTTTTATATACTCTCAGGTTGTTATTAAAAGCTATTGCTATTATACCTTTACATATTTTAGCATTCAAAATCAACGTAAACATTAAAACTTTTAACAAAATCTTATGCACCTCAGGACACTAAGTCAATATATCACAGAAAAGCATTTGTTTATTGCTACAGGATACACACTAGCCTACTAATGGCTCACAATAGATTATTGGGAAAAACAATATGGTACATATGCACAGTGGAAATTTTTAGTTGTAAGCAAAATAAAATTATGGTATTTAGAGAAAAATGAATAGAACTGAAACTGCTTTTGTTAGGGAAAATAAACCATAAACCATCCTCAGAGATAAAAATATGCATTTTCTCTTATGTAGAATATAAATTTAAATATTTATGAATGTGTGTATGTATATATCTGTGTGCACATCATCTCGGTGTGTGTATGTGTGTGTGTATGTGTGTGTGTGTGTGTGTGTGAGAGAGAGAGAGAGAGAGAGAGAGAGAGATATGATTATGAGAAGGGAGAAAAAGATTTTGAGAAGACAGGGAAAATGAAAGGCTAACATGGAATATATTTTGTGGTGGTTTGATGAAAATGGACCCTATTGGCTCATACAGAGTAGAATTATTAGTAGGTATAGCTTTGTTGGAATAGGTGTGGCTTTGTTGAAGGGAGTGTGATACTGGTTGTGGGCCTTGAGGTTTTCGAAGCTCAAGACAAGTCCAGACTCTCTCTCTCTCTCTCTCTCTCTCTCTCTCTCTCTCTCTCTCTCTCTCTCTTTATTCTGATTCAAATGTAGAACTCTCAGCTACTTCTCCATCACTGTATCTGCCTGTGTGTGCCCATGTTTCCTGCCATGACAATAATGCACTAAAGCTCTGAAAGTAAGCAAGCCCCACTTAAATGCTTTACTTTATGAGAGTTGCCATGGTCATGGTGCCTGTTCATAAAAAAAATAACATGAACTGAGACAAATTTGGCACAAAAACAGAAGGACTCATTTTTTGTGAAGAAGGGGATCACCAACAGGATCCAATAAATTCAGGGATTGTGGGGAAGGAGGATGGATAATACTAAGGCACAATAGCATATACAAATGCTGTAACTAAACCTATGGTTTTGTATGCTAAATTAAAAGTTAATATGAGCAAGGGGTATAAGACTCAGTCAACAGTTTTCTTGCTACACAAAGATAAGGATCTGTACTTGGATTCTAGGAGCCCACATATAAGCCAGGCACTGTCACATATGTCAGTAACACTAGTGCTGATGGTAAAGAAGTTGCTGGCTTGGCATTATAGCAAATCAGTGAGCCCAGTGTTCAGTGAGAGACTGTATCTCAATGATAAGGGGGGAAGTGACTCCATGTATCTCTCTACTTCAAACCTCCATTTCCACATACACATGTGTACATAGCTACAGTTTACATGCATACATATATATTAACTCACAATGAATAACTTAAAGTTTTATCCACGTGCTAAACTTTTACTTGCACTGCTGATATTCTCATGCTTTCTTTACATTTCTTACATTTGGTAAACTATTCATGCCTGTTCTATAATTTGGCTGTAAACTCCCTCTTACAATTCTTTTTTCACATGGACACAACCAAAACAAATTAGATAGTGTATATAGTGCATTTCATTATTTAAAGCATGCTTGTTTCACTACATGGAGTGCATTTGGCACTTTTTTGTATGGTAAGTGTCCTTATTGCCTCATATTAGAATTGAAATGATATACCTATGTCAAAACAAGGTTCAAGAATGAAGTCCTGTGCAGGGAATTCTGACTGATTGGGGGAAATCTCCAAGAAATAAGATGAGGCTTGTGACTCAATTTATTCTCAGTCAAGGATTGTTCTTGGATTATGATTTTGTGATCCTCTCAAGTATAGAGGGTAGGAGGGAGTTTACTTCAGATTATTCACTACACCTGTCTATTGTTGTTTGTATGTGTTATGGAAAAACATGTTTGATCATGTGTGGCTTGTCAATCACATGCAGCTTTTCCTTGTGACGGTATGCTTCACTCATGTGATTCTACTTAACTCTTAGAGTATAAGTTGGCTCATGTTCTAAATAAATGTGGCTATTGCATGAGACCTTTCCCTACTCCAGTCATTAGCTCTCTCCTATCAGTTCCCATTGCAGTTAGAATGGTAAACACATCTGTCTTACCATCTGTTATTTTATAGCTGATGTTTAAGATTGGCATAAAGTTGTAAGAGTTTGCACGAGGATCTCTCCATAAGCTCGTATATTTGGAAACTTGATCCCCAGTTAGTGGAACTGCTCAGAAAGGATTATTAAGCATGGTCTTATTGGAAAAACAGGTGTCATTGGTATGGGGGGAGTCTTTGAGCTTTCCAAAGATTTGCCATCCTTACTGTGTTTTCTCTCTGCTTGCCTCCTGCTTTTATACCAAAACAGAAGCTTCCACCTATTCCTGCTTGCATGCATTTGCTGTGCTAACATAGGGTCTGTCCCTCAGAAACATTAAGTTCCAAATTAAACACTTTCTTGTATGCAGAGATATCTTTATTTTTCTTTTTTTAAATTTTTTCCATTTTTATTAGATATTTTCTTAATTTACATTTCAAATGCTATTCCGAAAGTCCCCTCCCCCCCTCCCCCCTCCCTGCTCCCCTGTCCACCCACTCCCACTTCTTAGCCCTGGCGTTCCCCTGTATTGGGGCATATAAAGATTGCAGTACCAAGGGGCCTCTCTTCTCAATGATGACCAACTAGGCCATCTTCTGCTACATATGGAGCTAGAGACACGAGTTCTGGGTGTTCTGGTTAGTTCATATTGTTGATCCTTTTCTAGGGTTGCAGACCCCTTCAGCTCCTGGGGTTCTATCTCTAGCTTCTCCATTGTGGGCCCTGTGATCCCTCTTATAGAAGATTATGAGCATCCACTTCTGTACGAGACAGCTATATCAGGGTCCCTTAAGTAGGCACTAGCTGTCCTATGCCATAGTGTCTGAGTTTAATGACTGATTATGGGATGGATCCCCCATGGTGGGGTAGTCTCTGTATGGTCTATCTTTTCATCTTAGCTCTAAACTTTGTCTCTGTAACTCCTTTCATGGGTATTTTGTTTCCTCTTCACAGGAGGAATGAAGTATCCACAAGCTGGTCTTCCTTCTTGATGTTCTTGTGTTTTGCAAATTGTATCTAGAATATTCTAAGTTTCTGGACTAATATCCATTTATCAGTGAGTGCATACCCAATGACTTCTTTTGTGATTGGGTTACCTCACTAAGGATTATATCCTCCAGATATAATAATTTGCCCAATTATTTCATAAATTCATTTTTTAATAGCACAATAGTACGGCATTGTGTAGATGTGCCACATTTTCTGTATCCATTCCTCTGTTGAGGGACATCTGGGTTCTTTCCAGCTTCTGGCTATTATAAATAAGGCTGCTATGAACATAGTGGAACATGTGTCCTTTTTACCAGTTGGAACATCTTCTGGGTATATGCCCAGTAGAGGTATTGCTGGATCCTCTGGTAGTACTATGTCCAATTTTCTGAGATAACGCCAGACTGACTTCCAGAGTGGTTGTACAAGCTTGCATTCCCACCAGCAATGGAGGAGTGTTCCTCTTTCTCCACATCCTCGCCAGCATCTGTTTTCCCCTGAATTTTTGATCTTAGCCATTCTGACTGGTGTGAGGTGGAATCTCAGGGTTGTTTTGATTTGCATTTCCCTGATGATTAAGGATGTTGAATATTTTTTCAGATGTTTCTCAGACATTCGGAATTCCTCAGTTGAGAATTCTTTGTTTAGCTCTGTACCCCATTTTTAATGGGGTTATTCGTTTTTCTGGAGTCCAGTTTCTTTAGCTCTTTGTAGATGTTGGATATTAATCCCCTATCAGATTTAGGATTGGTAAAAATCCTTTCCCAATTTGTTGGTGACCTTTTTGTCTTACTGACTGTGTCTTTTATTAGATATTTTCTTAATTTACATTTCAAATGCTATCCTGAAAGTTCCCTCCCCTCTCCCACCACCCTGCTCCCCTGCCCACCCACTCCCATTTCTTGGCCCTGGCATTCCCCTATATTGGGGCATATAAAGATTACAATACCAAGAGGCCTCTCCTCCCAATGATGGCCGACTAGGCCATCTTCTGCTACATAGGGAGCTAGAGACACGAGTTCTGGGGGTTCTGGTTAGTTCATATTATTGTTCCTCTTCTAGGATTGCAGAGATACCCTTAACTTTACAGAAATGTTGGTATGTAAGGCACTGTGATTGTTTAAACTGTTTAAGGGTTTTATCTGATCTCATGTGTAATGATAGTAGGACAAGATATTACTTACTCCCACCTATGGTTTTTCTTTTTTTTTTTTTTTTTTTTTTTTTTTTTTTTTTTGGTTAGATTCATTTAAAAGACCAGATCTTCTTTAGGAAAACAAATACATCACACTATAGTATCCAGGGAAGGCAAAATTTGCAAAGAGAGAGAGAGAGAGAGAGAGAGAGAGAGAGAGAGAGAGAGAGAGAGAGAGACTTGGTTTGTGTTTGTGTGTGAGTCTATATGTGTACAACTTTAACATCAGAAAGTTAATCATTGAGTTCAAACTGTTACATTGGAAAGAAAATGGTTTTGAAAGAGCTGATAGCAAAACCATTGCCCTATTGAAGACTATGGGAGAAATCAGAGAATGAGTGTGGGGAAACAGAAAAAAAAGGGAAGTGCAAGGAAAAATAAAGAAATGTTTAAATATTGACATTGAAACTCTATTACATGCCCCATGAATAATTGTTATTATAATGTGATAGTGGACCTTTTAATAAATATTCAAGCTAATTGCTTTATTTAAAGTGATTATATCACATACTACAGATCCTTGTAGTTTAAACAAAGTCAAACTGAATTTTAAAAGGAAATGTGCATATGTAAGTGGTGCATAAGTAAGCCAATTGGAGGACATAGACCCTTATACTTGGATTCTGAATATCTGTCCGAATCAAGTTATAAATAAGGTGGTACAACTCTCTCGTAGATCTATCAATAATTTAACTATATTTGAGTTAACTTGAGTGAGAAATAGAGGTTATAAACCTGCTTCAGGGAAGATATTTTAAAACAACCCCATGGTAACGAGTCAATGATGGAATAGGGAAGATAGCATTCATAGCTTAGAAGAATCTTCCCAGCTATTATCTACATTAGTTANAATAAGGTGGTACAACTCTCTCGTAGATCTATCAATAATTTAACTATATTTGAGTTAACTTGAGTGAGAAATAGAGGTTATAAACCTGCTTCAGGGAAGATATTTTAAAACAACCCCATGGTAACGAGTCAATGATGGAATAGGGAAGATAGCATTCATAGCTTAGAAGAATCTTCCCAGCTATTATCTACATTAGTTAGCATGAGTATCTGAAGCTACTGACAGCAGAAGTTATTTTGGAGGAAAATTGTTTAATAACAGGAGCTTACTAAGTATCAAATTATCTATTCAGAAAATGATGGAACCATTTTATTTTTCTACATATAAAATAAACATAATGAAATAGGATTACATTCCATTTAATTCAACTAAAATATCAAGGTAAATTTGGCACTAGAAGACAAAGTAATTTTTCACCCCTGAGGACAATGAGACCTCTGTGATGCTAAGGATTCTGGATGTTGGATCCATTGATCAACTTGTGAAATTGCATCCAGCAAAACTCTTGCTATTGGTGTAGGTTTTCATGCATGAGTTTTCTTTAACAAAGTGGTTCTGAAATAAGCTTAAAATGAATATTGCAATATTCTTTCTCTCTGGAGAGAAATTTTGGAGGAAAAATGAGTCTAGCATTAGATGGATGTATTAAGGAAGAATGGAACTGAACAGCTTACTGAAAGTCTTTGTCTGATTGCTGCTGAGAAAAATGTTGACCAAAGATTTGATGGGTTTGCTTGTTATTTATAAGTGTTTTATGGCTCAGAGGACACAATTGAGGAGCAGAAACTCTGACACATTATTACCTGAACCTCTAAACTCCTTTGTTTCACATGCCTCCTATGCTCCTATGTCATAAGCAAAAGGAAAGTTTATGGAAGAGAGATCTGAGATCTATGACCCAGAAGTCAACTCTTCAAGTACAATAAAAGGCAGAAAATGTATCTCGGTATAAAACACATAAAACTAGAGAAAACCTAGTACCTAGTGAGAGGGTACCGGTCCAAATATCTCCGTACATATGTACTAATACCTATTACACTTTTAATTACTGACTTGATATTTTTTATAGTCTGACTATCCTGAGCCAGTTAAACTAAAGGATGCTGCTTGCAAATCAACTAAATCCAAGAACTGATTAGAAGTTTAAAATAATCACATAGCTGTGGTTTTAAGTGGTAAGCAATTTTGACTCTACTCTTACGCTCATTTTAGTTTCTGGACTTTTTTTTTTCTCTGTAGGCATATTTTTCCCTTAGTTACCTCTGTTTCAAAGATACTTTCCTAAATTAAGATGCCACAGTGGAACTGCCAGCAGCTGCAAATGTGTATTTAATTGTTCTTCTAGGAGTGAAAATATGTTGCACCCATCCCATTGGGACCATTGGCTTGTGTAGCAGGATGGTTGACCGCACTTAATGGTGTGATTTGTGTTAGTAGAACAGCTTCTTTGTTGTTGTTGATGTTGATTTGTGTGTGTGTGTGTGTGTGTGTGTGTGCAGAGATAATTGTTTCATGCAATTAGATCCATAACCTTGTGTGATTAACAATTTTCTTAACAACCAAGAATCAACCCATACCCTTTAACTTAATTGCTGAGAGTTTAATGTGATTTCATACATTAAAAAATGTTTAATTGGAATAACATCTAAGAGATAAGCTAAACTAACAGGGTTTCTTGGTTTTCTTTTAATGTTTGAAGCAAGTCAATATAAATAGATTTTAAAATCACAAGGACTGTTTTCAACCTTTATGTTTATATATCATATCCCTTTACTATACTGTGCATGTGAATTCTTGTAAGTTTCATATTCCAAAGCTTTATTTCACTAAAATCAAATGTATCAAGAATAGCTATAAATAATGATTTTTTTATTCAATGGTATTTCAGATGACATGTGCTTTATCTGATACTACTAATGTTTATGAACCTATTGAATAGACTTATAAAGCATGTTTTCAGACATATGCATAACAAATTGATTACAATTTTGACATCAAAATTATTTACTGCACCATTCCTAAAAAGACATCTTGAAATATAGCTTAATATTTCCATTCAAAATTAGATAAAATTATGAAAACATAAAACATCCAAAGTTGTAGAACATATTTATATACTAACTGCTATTCAAGAAACAATTTTATCCAAAATGTAAATTTATCAAATGTGCATAACTCTATAAAATTTACCCAAGTTTTCTATTGGAATGTAATTGAAAATCTTCACAGGGAGTGCATCAATAAGCAAAAATATATTACAGTTTCAGTTTCATTTTTAAAAATCAAGATCATCACTTTTCAATATCAAATTGAAGTGCCAAAACCACATTTGGTTTTGTTCTTCTAGAATATTTAAGTCAAATCAACAGCAGACATGTATATGAGGAGCATATCCTACCACAAGTCTGATTTACTCTGTGTTATTTAGGAGTGTGGGGTTGGGTGTAATAGGTCATGATTATTGCTTTAATGTTTATGTTGCATAAATTTTCTGCATATATGGTTCCTATTAACTACTAGTCTCTACCATATAAAAATCCTGTTGAAATAGCTATAATTGTTTGTAAGTTCTCTAGGTAGTAAAAGTGCTATTTCTCCTATATCTAAGGAAAAGGAAAAATAGCTCAAGATTATTATGTAAATATCAGTACATGGAACAATTTCTTGATATTTTTGTCATACTTTTGATGGTATTATATTTTATTAAGCCATAATTTTTGTGGTTTATTAGGCAAGTGCTTATATCTCTGGAAAAGTTCTCACAACTGATTGTATAGACAAACTTTGTTTTATTTTTATTAGTTTATAAAAGGTTTGACATATTTATATGGCAGAGGCTTTAACACACACACACACACACACACACACACACACACACACACACAAGCACACACAGAGCACTGGAGGTAGACTCTACAACTTCACACACAAGCACACACAGAGCACTGGAGGTAGACTCTACAACTTCCCATCCCCACTGTAGAGCACTTCATTCAAGGTCCCTCCCTTTGAGTCCTTAGAGTCTCTCAAACCCCAGGTCTCTTGTACATTCTACAGGATTCCCCCACCACCTACCTCCTGAGGGTGCCTTTTTCCATTCTTTCTGCTGACTATCAAAGCTTCAATTCTGTCCTCCCCCAGCCCCCACATACATATAGAATACCTGATTATTTTTCCCTTTTCCTCCCTGTCCTCTCTCCCACCAAGATCCTTCCCTCCCTTTGCCACAAATATACTCAATGCATGCTCCATCTTACCAATATATATATACTCCTAATTACTCCTAATGATATTCATAGAGGAGTCAAGGTCAAAATCCACAGAGTCAGCTAACCAGAGCTTATAGGGCTCCTAGACTGTATAGGTTTGACTTAGGTCCTCTGCTTATGTGTGATGGTTGTGTAGCTTGGTGTTTCTTGTACAACTCCTAAAAGTGGAAGTGGGGACTCTCTCTGACTCTTTTGCCTGCCCTTGGGATCCTTTTTCTCCTCCAGGATTGTCTTTATCAGCCTTAATATGAGGGAAGGCACCTAGTCTTTCCAAACCTTGCTTTGGCATGTCTCGTTGATATTCCTTGGAGGCCTACCCTTTTTAGTGGAGAACTGGATCTGGAGGAGAGGGAATGTGGGTGAGGAGGAGGGACTCAAAGGATTTGGATTGTGATGTAATATAGGAGCTGGTTTCTGTTTTTTTTTTTTTTTTTTTTTTTGTTTTTAATATAGAAGAAACAAAAACAAACTGACAGTTCTTCGAATGGTTAAGGATGCAGCTTATGTGGTTCCTCAGATTTACAGTTCCTATATGTGTTTACAGGAGAAATGAAGCATATAGACACTTCAAAAGGTGGGTCTTCTCATTTCAAATGATTTAATGAAGAAAAAAAGCCTTCACAGTTATACCCACCCTCTTGGATTCAATTAGTTCCATATGCAGTTCAATTCAACAATCAAAAATTGATATCACAACTAGGAAACAGTTTCTACAAAGATCAGAAGTACAAAAACTCATAAAATATTTATGATTTTGTAACTTCAACATAGTTATTTTTATTATTTTACTCATTAAGTTTTAAAACTTTGTTATCATCTTTTGCATGTATGTGGGTGTTTTGACTCCATGTGTGTCTGTGTCATGTGTACAGTGGCTGTCAGATTTCCTGGGACTTGAACTATAGGTTGTTTTGAGCCACCTTGTGGGTGTTAGAAATCAAACCCTCTCCTCTGGAGCAATCTGTACTCTGAACTGCTGAGCTACCTCTCCAGCCTACTAGCAGGATACTTAATGTCAATTTTCCTCTCATTTTAAAAATACACATTTTGTCTTGCTTTGTTTTTGGCTACTTTATGCTACATTGATAACCTCATATTAAGGTGACAAAGTCATTAAAGGGAACCTAATACAAATAGCTAAAGCTGCTTCTATTTCTCTCAATTTCTACATTTTCCTGAACTAGTCTCTGCTCTCTTCCATGTTAATATACCGGAATTGAGTGAAACACCAGTGTATATTAATTTTCTTTGTCTTTTGAAGCTTAGTGCTACAGTCAAGTCTCTTGACATAGGTAGTATGATGCTGTGAAAATGTCAGAACACAGTGTTTTATACAGTAAGTTCAGTTTGACCTACTTAACTGTGCTGAAATGATTTTTCTTTTCATCATATGAACGTTTTAGGCCAAAGGTTAAAATAATAGAAAAGTTTAAAGAATTATTAAATATATATTTTGTTCTGCTACACTTTGGAAAGGGTCATCTTTGCAGACTCTGAGTAACACTGAGAGTTACACTGTTACACTGTTTTCAAAGCACACACAAATTTTTAAGCTTTGCTGATTTAACATCCAACTATAACCCACTGTAGAATAACTATAAAAAAGACAATATAACTACAATATTTGTGAATTATTATGTGTATATGATATCTCTCTTTAGCAATTCTTATATTTGGTTGTATAAATGGCCTTCAATCATTATACAAATATTATTTTTCTACTTTAAAATAATTTTCTAATGTAGTAGCCTTAAATATAAATGATGACATATTTAATCTTCTACAATTCCATCAGTCACTAAACTTTTATTATTTTTCTCTTTTATGCATTGCCTATAATATTATAACAAAGGAAGTGCTAAGTTAGACAACAGCTAGCAAAAAATGTTATGCTGAAGTAAGGAAACCTAGGATGTATTTGTTATTTCCAAAACCTGTCTCTCTGGTATTCTTTGAAAATACAGGATGATGTGTTCAAGCCTGGAAGCTGATAGTATTGGAATTTCTTTATGTGAGGCCACATATCTTAAGATAGCAGTATCCATTCTTCTGTTAAAGAACATCTGGGTTCATTCCAGCTTCTGGCTATTATTAAATAAGACTACTATGAACACAGTGCAACATATGTACTTATTACATGTTGGAGTATCTTTGGGTATATGCCTAGGAGTGGTATAGCTGGGCCCTTATATGTCTAATTTTTCTGAGGAAAAGCTAGACTGATTTCCAGATTGGTTGTACGAGCTTACAAATGTGGTACATTTAAACAATGGGATACTGCTTAGCTATTAAAAACAATAAATTTATAAAATTCTTAGTCAACTGTATGACAAATATCATCCTAAGTGAGGTAATCCAATCACAAAAGAACACACATAGTATGCACTTACTGGTATGTGGATATTAGCCCAAAAGCTTAGAATACCTAAGATACAATTCAGACCATATGAAGCTCAAAAAGAAGGAAGACCAAATTGTAATGGTTCAGTCCTTCTTAGAAGCGGGAACGAAATATTTACAGGAGGTAGAAAGAGGGAGGTACTTGGAAGGAAGAAAGGAGGGGAATGGGAAAAAAGGGAAGAGGATCAGGTATGGGAGGTGACAGGGATGATATACAGAGGGTCGGGAATTTGACCAGAGGTGTGTAACAATGGAGGATGGGGAATTGGTGGTAGCCACCAGCAAGTGCCAAATGCCAGGAAAGCAAGAGACTCCCAGGACCCAACAGAAATGAAATTAACTGAAATGCCCAACAGAGGGGAGGAGAACCTGTAGAGACTGTATCCAGAGGTTAGGCAAGGACCCTGATCAAGGAGTGGGATCACTCACTCATCTCTCAATTTTTAACCCAGAATTGCTTCTGTCTAAAGGAAATACGGAGACAAGGGTACAACAGAGACTGAAGGAAAGGCCAACTAGAGACTGCCCCTCCTGGAAATCTATCCCATATACAGACAACAATCCCACACACTATTGAAAGACAGCAACAAGTGCTTGCTGACAGGAGACTGATATAGCTCTCTCCTGAGAGGCTCTGCCAGTGTCTGACAAATACAGAAGTGGATGCTTACAGCCATCCATTTGATGGAGCACAGGGTCCCCAAAGAAGGAGCTAGAGAAAGGCCCCAAGGAGCTGAAGGGGTTTGCAGCCCCATAGGAGGAACAACAATATGAAATAACCAGTACCCTCAGAGATCCCTGGAACTAGACCACCAACCAGAGAGTACACATGGAGGGACCCATGGCTCCAGCTGCATATATAGCAGAGGATGGCCTTTTTGGACATTAGTAGGAGGATAGGCCCTTGGTCCTGTGAAGGCTCTATGCTCTAGTATAGGGGAATGCTAGGATGGTGAGATGGGAGTGAGTGGTTGGGAGGGGCAGCACCCTCATAGAATCATAGGGAGGGAAGTTGAGATACGGGGTTAATATCCTTTATTCTAGTGTTTAGTTCTAGCCTCTTTATCAAAAATCAGGCATCTATAGGTGTATAGACTTATGTTTGGATCAATTTTGTTCCAAGGATCATGTCTGGTTTTGTGTCAATACCATGCTGCTGTTTTTTCTTATGATAGTTCTGTAATAGACGTTGAAGTTGGGGATGATGATTCCTCATGCACTTCTTTATTCAGGATTGTTTTAGCTCTCTTGATTTTCCTTTTGTATTGGCTTGTTTTGATTTAATTTTTCTTTCTATATGAAACTTAACATGTCCTCTAAAGATTTGTGAGAAAATGTGTTAGAATTTTGGTGGAAATTTCATTGAATCTGAAGATTACTTTTACTAGGATGGTCATTTTACTATGTTATTTCTACTGGCTGATAAGAATGGGACATCATTCCACCTTCTGATTCCTTCTTTAATCTTCTTCTTCTTTTTCTTCTTCTTCTTCTTCTTTTTCTTCTTCTTCTTCTTCTTCTTCTTCTTCTTCTTCTTCTTCTTCTTCTTCTTCTTCTTCTTCTTCTTCTTCTCCTCCTCCTCCTCCTCCTCCTCCTCCTCCTCCTCCTCCTCTCCTCCTTCTTCTTCTTTCTTCTTCTTCTAGTTTTTTTCAAGACATGGTTTCTCTGTGTAGCCCTTGCTGTCCTGGAACTCACTCTGTTGACCAGGCTGTCCTCAAATTCAGGAACCTGCCTGTCTCTGCCTCCCAAGTGCTGGGATTAAAGGCATATATCACCACTGCCCAGCAATTTTCTTCTATAAGCAATCTTTTACTTGCTTGATTAGAGCTTTTCCAAGATATTTCGTATATTTTGAGGCTATTGTGAAGATGTTGCTGAGACCCACAGTCACATATTAAATGGAAATTGAGCGATTTTAGAACACTAAGACCGAAATAGATGTCTCCATCAAATCCCTCCCTTCCCCCAACTCCAACAAAGTTCAATGACCCCTGTGAAAGAGGAGGTACAAAGAGAGTAAGAGTTAGGGAGGATGAATGTCACTAGGAAAAGAAAGCCCTCTAAATCTACTGAGCAAAGACTATATGAACTTACAGAAATTGAAGCAGCATGGGCATGATCTGCACCATTCTGACCCCATCCTCTGAGTGTAGACTTTGGCCTCCAATTTAATGTTTTGATGGGATTCCTGAGGAAGAATCTGAGGGGATCTCTGTTTCTTGGGCCTTTTGGGGACTGTTTTTCTTCTGTTGCTTTGTCTTGTTCAACTCCAAGATGATAGTTTTTGTTTTCTTATATTATTATATTATATTATATCATTTCTTATATTATATTATTTTATATTATATATCAAAATATGCATGAATAAAAATCTAACCACTAGCATAAATTTTAATAACTGAGCTCTCGCTTATACCTGCTGGAGAGGGAAAATAAGTTTTCTCCAATAGAGACAGACAGACCGATTATATCAACCACTCAAGGACAGGCCTCATGTTCAGGAGTAAACTAATATTTAATAGACTTCACATTGTATGTGTGTGTGAATGTGTGTTTTACTTGGTTACATTTCAGTGGTTTTTTTTTTTTTGTCTGTTTGTTTGTTTGCTTTGGGGGATAGGATATTTTCTTTTTGTTTTGGTGGGATTTGTTGTATTGTGTTTTTGTTTGTTTATGGAGAAAGAACTGAAAGTTATTTGTGTAGGGAGGGGGAGAGGATCTGGTAGGACTAGATGGAGTGGAATAATATGAACAAAATATATTTAAATTTAAAAATTGTTTTAAATAATATAAAATATACAATCATAAGTTTTAAAATGTACCCAGAATTATGGAGTGCCTATCCCTAAACAGAACAGTGGCATTGAATACCTTTAATGTTTATACTTCCTTAGCCTAATATATCAATTTTAACACTAAATCAGTATATGTTATTTACATATATGAATATAATAGATTTTTTTCATTATTTATCATCTAGTACCCTTAGAATATTTTTTCTTCTTATAATGTTCAGATATTAACTTTTACACATAAAATACTACAGATCATATTGGCAATAGAACAATTACTCTTCAATATTGAAAATTTGTATAGAATTTGTTAGAATGATGTAGGTGTTGAGTAAAAGTGTGGTTAGGCCCCCTTTCTCTTGGGGAAACATTCTATACTTAGGGAATTCAACAGGAAGTCAAAACCACATAAAAGTTTTTTTATTAATGTACAATTCCAGAATGGCTCTGACACTGCAGAGAAAATACACAGAAAGCTCAATAAGATTATAACTGTTCAAAGTAAAAAGGACTGGCTAAAATGCCATATTACTCAATATTCTTATCAAGTCTTAATTTTAAAAATATTATCAATTTTTGTTGGAATAAAAGTGCATTATTTTAACACTGAGATTTTCAGACATGTATACTGTTATCCCTTGTCCTTTTATCCCATGTTTCTCTCCGATCTCCCAGTGCCTCCTTTAACTATTCTCCTTCCTGTCATTAGATCCTTCTACTTTCATCTGTGGAACAGCATAGAATACATACCATTTTTCTCTTGATTTCGTGACTTTTAAATCTTTTTTTATATAGCTGGTAAAGTCCATATATAATGAATCAAAATTTTCTTTGAACTAATAATTATATAAAAACAAGAACTATTTTTTAGATTGTGCTAATGAATTCAGTGCACTCTCCTGCATTCCCCATGAATGGAACTAAAGGACAACTTTTACATTATCCAGAGATGTAACTTTCAACTTCTCATATTAAGTATTTAAAGCATATGGGCCTTGTGTTAATAAACAACAGAATTTCTGCAAGAACTCAGAATTTCTGCACTGATTGACTAAATTCTAAATCTGCCAAGAGTTGGAAAAAATGTGTGAAATTTCAAGGAGAAAGATCTTAACAGATGAATAATATATCTTTTCTTTCCTTTTATGGTTATGCTAGATATTGAAACAAGCTTCATGCATGCTAAGCCCATAATTTAGCAGCCTTCTCTAAGGTTTCAATACAAGTGTCAATATACCATAAAAAGGCAAATAATAATAGCTTTCATTTCTCAACTCTTAATAAAACATCAATTAAATATTTACCCATCTCCTTTCTAAAAAAGCTACATACTAAGATTTATAGAGTATTAAATATTCCTGAAACAGAGAAAATGTCTTTCTTTTTTTTTTTTTTTTTTTTCAAGACAGCGTTTCTCTGTATAGCCCTGGCTGTCCTGGAACTCACTTTGTAGACCAGGCTGGCCTCGAACTCAGAAATCCGCCTGCCTCTGCCTCCTGAGTGCTGGGATTAAAGGCGGGCACCACCACACCCGGCAGAAAATGTCTTTCAATTCCTTAATATAAACTTTGCTAAAAATCATGTAACTTCTGTGCATTTTTTAAAAAAATTAAAGGTGAAGTTACTATTGTAGTTTTTACTAATATAGTACAAATAAAGTATATATGTTAAATTTCCATCTTAAATATTTAAATGTAGATAATTGAAAGGATTAAAATTAGACCAACTTGGAATAAACATATCTTATCCTCACACTATCTAATTCCCATGCTCATCTGGATTATTTTATTCTGCTTCATATCTCCAAGATTGCATTTTTCATTAAGTTCAATAGAACTCCCAATCTATTTAAAGTGTGCAAAATATACATTCTTAATAAATATAGAAAAACTAATCTCAATAATTTGCTAATATTCCCAGTGGTTACTTTGATTTTATTTATTAAAGATATGGGAGCATAACTTGGCTACTTCATATAGGAATGTATCATTAAAACCAATTTTAGGCCT
>LR753730.1:0-2500 GCA_902729485.2 Mus minutoides | reverse complement strand
ACAGATCAGCTCTCAGACTGTGGAGGGTGAGTCAGCAGACTGCAGAAGTAACACAGCTTCTGGGACAGGCTGCAACACAGCTTCTGGGACAGACCCCTGTTTCAGGCCATCCGGGCACATTCCCTGCCAGATGAGAGGTGGCCTCCCAGGAGGGCTATGACCCCCAAAGCAGGTGAGGGAGCCATCTTGTCTCCCGGGTCCCTCTGACGCTAGTGTGCACAGATCAGCTCAAGTACTGCAGAGGGTGAGTAAGCAGACTGGAGAAGCGACACAGCTTCTGGGATACAAAGAAACAACATCTGGGACGGACCTCTCTTTTGGGACATCCAGGCACCTTCCCTGCCAGAGGAGAGGTGGCCACCGGGAGGGATCTGACCCCCCAGAACAGGTGAGGGAGCCATCTTGTCTCTCAGTCCCTCTGAGACTAGTCTGCACAAGAGAGAGTGTGGACTGCAGAAGTAACACAGCTTCGGGGAAAGCAGAAGTGTCACAGCTTCTGGGACAGGCCCTGTTTGGGGCTGGAGACATCTGGGCACCTTCCCAACCAGAGGAGAGGTGATGCCCTGGGAGGGCTCTGACCTCCAGAGAAGGTGAGGGAACAATCTTGTGTCTTGGGTCCCTCAGAGACAAGTCTGTGCAGATGAGCGTGCAGAATGCCGAGGTAACTCATCTTCTGGTACAGGCCCTGTTTTGGACCTTCATCTTTAGCCAGGAGGCAGGTCTGAATGCCAGACTTCTGTGCACCTTCCCTGCAAGCGGAGAGTTTGCCTAAAGAGAATATTCTGACCATTGAGACTCAGAAGAGAGCTGGACTTGCAGGACAGCTGACAGAGGCTAACAGAATCACAGGAGGAACGGGATCCAGCCAGAGACAACAATAACAAATAACATCAGAGAATACCAAATGGCAAAAGGCAAACTTAAGAATCTTACTAAGAGAAACCAAGACTGCTCACCATCCTCAGAAACCAGCACTCCCACCTTAGCCAGTCCTGGTTACCCAGCACACCAGAAGAGCAAGATTCAGATTCAAAATAATATCTCATGATACTGGTTGAGGACCTTAAGT
Source organism: Mus minutoides (assembly GCA_902729485.2). NCBI lineage: Eukaryota > Metazoa > Chordata > Mammalia > Rodentia > Muridae > Mus > Mus minutoides. Next base: position 1,431 of record LR753730.1, on the reverse strand, counting down.
AAGGCATTAATAACTCACTTAAAGAAATACAGGAGAACACTGCTAAACAAGTAGAAGTCCTTAAAGAACTACAGGAAAACACTGCTAAATAGGTAGAAGCCCTTAAAGAGGAAACACAGAAATCCCTTAAAGAACTAAAGGAAAACACAACCAAACAGGTCATGGAATTGAACAAAACCATTCAAGACCTAAAAAGGGAAGTAGAAACAATAAAGAAAACCCAAAGTGAGACAACTCTGGAGAGAGAAACCCTAGGATAGAAATCAGGAACCATAGATGTGAACATCAGCAACCAAATACAAGAGATGGAAGAGAGAATCTCAGGTGCAGAAGATTCCATATGTAACACGGACAAAACAATCAAAGAAAATGCAAAATTCAAAAATATCCTAACTCAAAAAATCCAGAAAATCCAGGACACAATGAGAAGACCAAACATACAGATAATAGGGGTAGATGAAAATGAAGATTTTCAACTTAAAGGGCCAGCAAATATCTTCAACAAAATTATAGAGGAAAACTTCCCAAACCTAAAGAAAGAGATGCCCATGAACATACAAGAAGCCTACAGAACTCCAAATAGACTGGACCAGAAAAGAAATTCCTCACGACATATAATAATCAGAACAATCAATGCAATAAATAAAGATAGAATATTAAAAGCAGTAAGGGAAAAAGCTCAAGTAACATATAAAGGCAGGCCTATTAGAATTACTCCAGACATCTCAATAGAGACTATGAAAGCCAGATAATCCTGAACAGATATTCTACAGACACAGAGAGAGCACAAATGCCAGCCCAGGCTACCAGACCCAGCAAAACTCTTAACATAGATGAAGAAACCAAAGTATTCCATGACAAAACCAAATTCACACAATATCTTTTCCTGAATCCAGCCATTCAAAGGATAATAATGGAAAAACACCAATACAAGGGCTGAAACAACACCCTAGAAAAGCAAGAAAATAATCCTTCAACAAACCTAAAAGAAGACAGCCACAAGAACAGAATCCCAAATTTAACAAAAAAATTAACAGGAAGCAACAATTACCTTTCTTTAATATTTCTTAACATCAATGGATTCAATTTCCCAATAAAAAGACATAGACAAATAGATTGGCTACACAAATAGGACACATTTTGCTGCTTACAGGAATCCCACCTCAGAAAAAAAGACAGACACTACCTCAGAGTGAAAGGCTGGAAAACAATTTCACAAGCAAATGGTCTGAAAAAACAAGCTGGAGTAGCCATTATAACATCGAATAATATGGACTTCCAACCCAAAGTTATCAAAAAAGACAAGGAGGGGCACTTCATGCTTATCAAAGATAAAATTTCACAAGATGAACTCTCAATTCTGAATATCTATGCCCTGAATACAAGGGCAGCCACATTTATTAAGGAAACTTTAGTAAAGCTCAAAGTACA
>LR754444.1:0-50630 GCA_902729485.2 Mus minutoides | reverse complement strand
TTGGCCATCATTGGGAGGAGAGGCCCCTTGGTCATACAGACTCTATATCCCCCAGTACAGGGGAATGCCAGGGCCATTACGTGGGAGGGGGTGGGTAGGGGAGCAGGGTGGGGACGCGGGAGGGTAAGGGAAAATTTCTGGATATTATGAGAAATGTAAATGAAGAAAATATCTAATAAAGAGAAAAAAATGAAAAAAAATAAGACAAAAAGGCCACCAACAGATTGGGAAAGAATTTTTACCAATCTTAAATCTGATAGGGGACTCATATCCAATATATACAAAGAGCTCAAGAAGCTGGACTCCAGAAACTCAAATAACTCCATTAAAATTGGGTACAGAGCTAAACAAAGAATTCTCAAGTGAGGAATACCGAAGGGTTGAAAAGCACCTGAAAAAATGTTCAACATCCTTAATCATCAGGGAAATGCAAATCAAAACAACTTTGAGATTCCACCTCACACCACTCAAAATGGCTAAGATAAAAAATTCAGGTGACAGCAGATGCTGGTGAGGATGTGGAGAAAGAGGAACACTCCTCCATTGCTGGTGGGATTGCAAGCTGGTATAGTCACTCTGAAAATCAGTCTGGCGGTTCCTCAGAAAACTGGACATATTACTACCAGAAGATCCAGCAATTCCTCTCCTGGGCACATACCCAGAAGATGTTCCAACTGGTAATAAGGACACATGTTCCACTATGTTCATAGCAGCCTTATTTGTAATAGCCAGAAGCTGGAAAGAACCCAGATGTCCCTCAACAGAGGAATGGATACAGAAAATATGGTACATTTATACAATGGAGTACTACTCTGCTATTAAAAACAATGAATTTATGAAATTTTTGGGCAAATGGATGTATCTGGAGGACATCATCCTTAGTGAAGTAACCCAATCACAAAAGAAGTCACTAGATATGCACTCACTGATAAGTGTATATTAGCACAGAAGGTTAGAATACCCAAGATACAATTTCCAAAACACAAGAAAATTAAGAGGAAGGAAGACTCACGTGTGGATACTTCATTTCTCCTTAGAATAGGGGGAAAAAACCCATGAAAGGAATTATAGAAACAAAGTTTGGAGCTAAGATAAAAGGATGGTCTATCCAGAGACTACCCCACCAGAGGATCTATACTATAATCAGTCATCAAACCCAGACACTATTGCATATGACAGCAAGATTTTGCTGAAGGGACCCTGATATATTTGTCTCATATGAGATTATGCCAGTGCCTGGCAAATACAGAAGTGGATGCTCAGAGTCATTTATATGATGGATCACAGGGTCTCCACAGGAGAAGCTAGAGAAAGTACCCCAGGAGCTGAAGGGGCCTGCAACCCTCTAAGAGGAACAACAACATAAACTAACCAGTACCCCCAGAGCTCGTGTCTCTAGCTGCATATGTAACAGAAGATGACCTAGTTGGCCATCATTGGGAAAATAGGCCCCTTGGTATTGCAAACTTTATCTGCCCCAATACAGGGGAATGCCAGGACCAAGAAATGGGAGTGGGTGGATAGGGGAGCAGGGCAGGGGGAGAGGAGAGGATATAGGGAAATTTCAGGATAGCATTTGAAATGTAAAATAAGAAAATATTTAATAAAAGAAAAAAAAAGTAAATTTCCCACTAAGAGGAACAAAAACATTGCTTTTCTGGAAGCCCAGATCTATGAATACAGGGAGATTTTCAAGGAACAGCAACAGCTCACTCATGAAAATGTACATTGCAAGCAAGCCAGGACAGGTGAGGGTGAGGATGGGGCGGGGAGTCAGTGAGAGCAAAAGTGAGGATGAAGAGAATGAGACCATTTACAACCACAAAAACCTGCCTCTGGGTTAGGATGGCAAGCAATCCTGGTTGTATAAGTATCATGGTTTGGATATCAACTACAATTATGAGATTTGTGGAAACCATACCTACTGAAGGTCAAAGGCCTTCTAGCAGTTTGGTGAATGGCGTCATGCTCATGGCATGAAGTGTTTGCCCGCTTTGCAAATGTGACACAGACTGAAGATGCTGTCTCCTTGTAGGCCAAACTAAAACTGCAGAAGGCTTCAGAACTCTGGCCATCTGACACTGAGGAAGAATACTCCAGTGGAAATGTCGTGAACAAAAAGACAGGAAGATCTGGAAAGACAAGAACTGCTCTGTTGGTCAGCCATGCCCTGGTTTCTCTAAGATCTGCATTTTCTATTTTTTCCCACCAAATGCTCTTAAAGACTTTTTTTTTTCAAGACAGGGTTTCTCTGTATAGCCCTGGCTGTCCTGGAACTCACTCTGTAGACCAGGCTGGCCTCAAACTCAGAAATCTGCCTGCCTCTGCCTCCCAAGTGCTGGGATAAAAGGTGTGTGCCACCATGCCCGGCTCTCTTAAAGACTTTTTGCTATGTAGTGTTCAGTCTAACATGCACCATGTAGAAACAAGACATGCTGGGAGATTGCAGAATTGAGATGTGTTTTATCTTTGTTTTATATTAAAAGATCTATGGGAAAATGAAGCAAGCCCTTGTTCTGGAAAAAAAAGTAAACCTCCAGAAAAGTGGAGAAAGATAAAATTGATATACATATTTTCAAGGGTACATAGATACTAAATAAATAAGCTCATAACTTTTATCCTGATACTTGGGAAACAAAGACAGAGAAAGGTTTCTTGTGAGTTAGAGGCCAACCTGATCTACAGAGCAAATCCAGTACAGCCCAGGCTACACAGAGATACCCCTTTCTGAATAAATGATAATAAATATAAATCATTGTAAATGAGTATATTTGGACTCCATACAGTCTTGTTTTGATTTATCTGCATGAATATAGTTATTTGTTCAATGGTAATGGTGATATTGTACAGACCTGGCTAAAAAAGTGGCTGCTAGATTGGATCAGTTTACACTGATTTCAATATGTTATATGGGGAGAGAGGGTTTTCGTGTCAGCAAAAAAAAAGAAAAAGCCTTGGATTCTATCAAAAGTAATAAGAATCAGATTCGATAGGAGAACCCCCTGAAGATCTTGGCTACAGAAAAGGAGAATATCAAAAGGACCAAACAAACAGGTGATGTATTCGCTTATCCTTCCAGAGATGAGGACAGCTCTGAAACCAACTGAGACATAAAAACGTCTCCAGCCAAAACCTCAGGTATTCATGACAAATAATCTTGTTGGCTATAGAATTCTGAGTACTTATCATTACACGCTATCCAGTCATTTGGCCTGAATGGATATTTATGTTACAGTTTGGTTTATACAATCCAAACTAACATAAAAAAAAAAAAAGACAGATGCCTTTCCCCTGCTCGAGCAAGAAGCAGAAAATCATCTTTTTTTTTTTTTTTTTTTTTGGTTTTTTGAGACAGGGTTTCTCTATGTAGCCCTGGCTGTCCTGGAACTCACTCTGTAGACCAGGCTGGCCTCGAACTCAGAAATCCTCCTGCCTCTGCCTCCCGAGTGCTGGGATTAAAGGCGTGCACCACCACGCTCGGCAGAAAATCATCTTTAACTGATCTGTGCACATTCCATACATTACGTTCATACAGATAAAACTATCTCTGAACGTTTTATTTTCACAGAAAACAACAACAACAACAAAAACAACAACAAAAACAACAACAACAAACCAACAAGCAAGAACACACCCCTGACAAGATTCACCCTCTGGGATGCTGGGATGCTGGGATGTTGGGATGCTGGGATGCTGGGATGCTGGGATGCTGGGATGCTGGGATGCTGGGATGCTGGGATGCTGGGATGCTGGGATGCTGGGATGCTGGGATGCTGGGATGCCGGGATGCTGGCATGCTGAGGTTTACTGTTCTACCTTTCTGCCTGATCATACCTCATATATACCTGATCATACTACATCAATGTTGTTTCCTCTAAAGACTTGCTTCTGAAACAACTTCAGAACAGCTAGCTCACTTGGTTCAGCATCTAAGACTGTTCCAAACAGGGCTTTATTTAAGCTTGCACTTTCTCAGCATACAGAGACTAGACATTATATGCTACAGCTATCTTAAGACTAACAGTTTTTCTAATCTTCTTGGGCCAGCAAAGATGAATTATACATCCAAAATTATCATAAATCAATTATACAAGAACTAAGTCCCATTCCTAAGAGATAGAGTGGTTGATTTGGTCTTTCAGTTAATGTTGAATGTTTGTCTGGTTACAAATAGTTACAATCTTAGACAGGAAGGAAACAACATAGGGAAGTTATATTCAGAGATTTCTTTTTCTCATTCCTTTCCTTTTTCTTATTCTTCTTTCTTCATAGGTAAGGGGATTGAAAAGAAAAGGATAGATACAGATAGTAGAGAAGGGCTGGAGAGATGGCTCAGTGGTTAAAAGCACTGACTGCTCTTCCAGAAGTCCTCAGTTCAATTCCCAGCAGCCACATGGTGACTCACAACCATCTGTAATGGGATCTGATGCCCTCTTCCAGTGTGTCTGAATAGAGCAATGGTGTACTCATATACATAAAGTAAATAAATAATAAAAAAGAATAGTAGACAAAAAGGGGTAGATTATTGAATCTACTCTTAAGCCAAAAACATTTTATAGCTATAATCTTACATTGGTCGATATCTTTGTATTTTAATCCAAAATTGAAGTTATATTTTGATACATTGGTATAGAATTTTGTATATTGATTCAAAAATTAAGTTATTTTTCATACATTGGCATAGGTTGTTGTATATTGATATTAACTTAAGGTTAATTTTGATACACATAATGTATATATATTTTATGTGAATCTTAGACCTATATAATTCTTAAAGATACAATGTAAAGTTCTAGTTCTTTTAAAAACTGCTATGACTCTTAGGGATAAATAAAAAAAAACAAAGTAACGGCCAGGTGTGGTGGCGCACACCTTTAATCTCTGCACTCGGGAGGCAGAGGCAGGCAGATTTCTGAGCTCGAGGCCAGCCTGGTCTACAAAGTGAGTTCCAGAACAGCAGGGGCTTTACAGAGAAACCCTGTCTCGAAAAAAACAAAAAACAAAACAAAAAAAAAACAAACAACAAAAAACCAAAGTAATAGTCAGATAGAAAAACTCATGTCATATAAGATACTAGTTTAGTTAATTATAATAAGATGATTTCAAGGTTATTAAGATAGCAAATAGCTAAGAATAATTTTTGACAATTCAGATACACTATAGAAAGATATTTGGTCTTCAAAAACCTCAGAGATCCACAGAATATGGCATTTAAAATTGTTTCATTATTAAAAGAACTTTTTTGACCACGAGACAGGCCTCCTCCTGACAGAACTCCATTATACTTCAAAGAAGATGATGAAAATTAATAACCTCCATATGGAGTTTGTTCAATTGTGGCAAGCTAGCCACTGGGCAAAGAAAATACCCGTGCTTCAACTCTAGACAAAATTCTATCCAGAAAGAAAACAGGAAAGTTGATTGCCAAGGTCTGCCAAGATAGGCTAAGCAGGTCTTTCATAATTCCTGCTTCACAAAAGGTCTATCTGATATCTTGGGCCAGGGGCTAAAGGCAGATGTTCCAACATTATAGAGATAATTCTGAGGAACAGTTCAGCCAGAAAACAATGTCTGTCTTTTATATAATTTTGGAAGCTGCTTGTCTGCACTTCCTATTTACTTGGGAAATAATTATTCCTTCATATCTGATGGGGTTGAAGATTAGTTACAGTCTCAGAATTATTAAACTTGAATTGTTTAAGATTTAAGAAGATGCCTTAGGTCTAAAAAGATGGTTTTAGGCTGGCAATGCAAATTAGAATAGAAATTGAACTAAGTACAAAACTTTAGACATACCAAGATAGGATAGACAACAAAATATTTTTAAAGTTGCTAAATACTATGAATTGGACATTATGAATATAAATCTTACTTAATAGTTGACATAATTGTTATTATTGTATTTAATTTATATTTGAAAGGGGAAAAGCCTTTTATTAGACTAAAAGGGGGAATTGTAGAGAGAATATCTTGTCTATTGTATGGATGCATCACCTGTCAATTAAAAAAAAAACTATAGCCTATAGGAAAAGGTAGAATAGAAGGTGGGAATCTGGGAGGCATAAAGAATTCTGGAATAGAGCCAGGTGCAGGAGATTCACCAGGCAAGATGTGTCAAGACAGAGACATTGAACCTGAGCACAGGTAACTAGACACATGGCAGAACATAGATTAGAATAAATGTGTTAATTTAAGTTATGATCTAGTCCGAGATCAGCCTAGCCAAGGTATTTGTAAGTATACTTTGATTCTTATTTCTGGGAGCATGTGACTGGGAGGAAGAACTTCTATACATATACCTATATACACATATACACTTTACAGTACACACATATACATGTGTAGATATATACAGTGTTTTTAACATATGAAAGTGTCTGAGTTGACTCCTTTTCACCACCATCATAAGGGAGAAATTTCAGCTCTAGTTTTAAGTGAATAGTTAAGCACAAAGCTGACACTGAGCAGATCGGATGGGGCTCAGGACTATGTCAATAGAGCAGCTGCTCTCAACTTAGCAGGTTACAAGGTCACCTAAGACCATCAGAAAACACAGATAATTACATTACTATTCACAACAGTAGCAAAATTGCAGTTATAAAGCTGCAACAAAAATGATTTTTTAGTTGGGGGTCACCACAACACGAGGAACTGTATTAAAGGGTCACCACATTAGGAAGGTCTAGAACCACTGCAACAGAGAAGGAAGCAATTGAGACATTTGGTTCCAACTGAAAACTGTATCTGAAGTTTAGCAGAAGGAACATGGCATCAAAGTTGCAGTAGCACAGGCAGAAAACTATATTGTGAAGGGTAATGTATGTCATGCTTAGACCTATATCACTTAGCTTTACTCAGTGGACAGCAATGAAATGATTGAACAAGAGATTGACTGAATGGAACTTGTACTTTAATACTTACTTTGGGACTGTAATAAAAATACACTGTAAAGAGGATAGAGCGTGGATCAAAACCAGTAATGGTGATATTTTTTTAGGTGATAGTTTTTGATGACTTGAAAAAAATGGAAAGACAAAAACAATATTTAGGTTCATTAGGATATTGGTTTTCTAGCTTAGATAACTGGGCCATTCACTGATTTGAAATGGACTGTTAGAATTCCTTGAACTATTTCATTTTTGTCTTTCCATTACTTACTCTGGTTAATTGTTAGATCTGTTTTAGAATTTCCTCTAATAGATATTATATAAGCCCTCAAATTTCCATACAGAATCTTACTGAAATAGGGATGGAAGTTATAGAGTTTATGCTAATATCATGTAAAACAGTATTTCACTGGTCTGGGAATCTTCTCCCATGAGGATGCTGTGGAGGTTTGGATACAGACTCAACCTTCATTGAGAGTGAGGTCCTTTCTGCTGTTGCATATCAGAAGACAGCAATGTTGAAAGTCCCAGAAGGTTCTTGAAAGCATTGGCTTTCAACTACCACTGACTGGCAGTGTTTTGTGCAGGAATAGCAACCCTGACCAAGATAATTGGTACCAGCATACTGGGGTATTCCTGTGACAACCTGACCATGTTTTGGGAAGAACTGTGGAAGGACTTTGGAACTTTGAGCTAGAAGAGCCATTCAGTGTTAAGAGTTCTGTAGAATGTTCTGTAGGAGCTTGGAAGATAATGTTGAGAACAGTGCAGAAGATGGAAAATTAAAGACTCTTTTCAGGGCCACTGCTGTTTCTATTGTGAAGATTCTGTGGTTTTGATTAGCTGGGGCTGAAGAATCAGCTGTAAATTGCAAGATACCAGAACTACTAAAGCAAAAACTTTGCATTACTGCGACTATTGATGCGGGTTAGCTGGAGCTAAGAAATTAGTGGTGAGTAAGAAGAGACCAGTATCATGGAGGTGAAATTTTCTGGGAAGTGTTTTCTAAGAGCACAAAGAGGCTGTGTTTCAGAGATAGCCAAGGTTGTACCTCCTCGTACTGCAGCAAGAGTTGGTAATAAGTAAGAGTCACCAAGGTGATACTGGGTTTGAAGGCATGAATGGGTCATGGAGAGCAGCTGAGGCTCATCACTGTGAGAGGCCATGGAAGGCCTTTGGTGAAGTTGCAGCCTTGGTTGCAATTGATGGCCCAGGACAGAAGGGGTCATGCAAAGGAGTTGAGACTTGGCACCATGAAGAGAGCCTATGAGAGGCCTAGTTACAGCGGAAGACAGCAGTGTTTGGAGATGCCAGTACCATGAGATAACCACCAAGAACAGCAGCAACAGTGGAGTACAGGCATCTGGAGCCTAGAAGACAAGGTGTGTGCTACAAAGGACAGGGCTGGAAGTGACCCAAGCCCTTGGAGGAGCCCAGAAGATCGTGAGTTGGACCCCAGACATTGGACATTTGGAGATTGATTTTTTGCTTTTGATTGTTACTGTGCCCTGATATTTTTCCCTCTTGAAGGAAGAAAGTATTTTGGTGGAGCCCACAGTTAAGAGACTTTCAATTTTAAAAGTTACTGGACATTTTAAAGGGACTAAACTTTAATATAAAAGACTGTGGGACTTTTAAAGTTGTTTAAGATTTTGGGGGTGATTAAGAACTAAGGGTTGAGGCTTACTAGTGATGTGTTTGTGTGTCAAGTGGACAAGGGGTCAATTATACTGGTTAGTTTTGTGTCAACTTAACACAGGCTGGAGTTATCACAGAGAACGGAGCTTCAGTTGGGAAAATACCTCCATGAGATCCAGCTGCAAGGCATTTTCTCAATTAGTGATCAAGGGGGAAAGGCCCCTTGTGGGTGGTGCCATCTCTGGGCTGGTAGACTTGGTTCTATAAGAGAGCAGGCTTAGCAAGCCAGGGGAAGCAAGCCAGTAAAGAACATCCCTCCATGACCTCTGCATCAGCTCCTGCTTCCTGCCCTGCTTGAGTTCCAGTCCTGACTTCCTTGATGATGAACAGCAATGTGGAAGTGTAAACTGAATAAACCATTTCCTCTCCAACTTGCTTCTTGGTCATGATGTTTTCTCCAGGAATAGAAACCCTGACTAAGACAATTGGTACCAGCATAGTGGGGTATTCCTGTGACAACCTGACCATGTTTTGGGGAGGACTGTGGAAGGACTTTAGAACTTTGGGCTAGAAGATCAGTGTTAAGAGCTCTGTGGGATGTTGTGTAGGAGCTTGGAAGATAATGTTGAGAACAGTGCAGAAAATGGAGACCTGGCTTGTGACATTTCAGAGGGAAAATTAAAGACTCTTTTCAGGGCCATTGCTATTTTAGATTGTGGAGATTCTGTGGTTCTGGTTAGCTGGGGCTGAAGAATCAGCTGTGATTAACAAGATACCAGAACTACTAAAGTGAAACCTTTGCATTACTGGGACTATTGATGCTGGTTAGCTGGAGCTAAGAAATTAGCGGTGATTAAGAAGAGACCAGCTACATCCATTTGCCCAAGAATTTCATAAATTCATTTTTTTAAATAGCAGAATATTAACTCAATCACAAAAGAAGTCATTGGATATGCACTCACTGATAAATGGATATTAGACCAGAAACTTAGAATACCCAAGATACAATTTGCAAAACACAAGAAAATCAAGAAGGAAGACCTCATTCCTCCTTTGAATAGGAAACAAAATACCCATGAAAGGAGTTACAGAGACAAAGTTTAGAGCTAAGACGAAAGGCTGGACCATACAGAGACTACCCCTCCGGGGGATCCATCCCATAATCAGTCACTAAACTCAGACACTATTGCATAAGACAGCAAGTGTTTACTGAAGGGACCCTGATATAGCTGTCTCATACAGAAGTGGATGCTCACAGTCATCTATATGATGGAACACAGGGCCCACAATGGAGAAGCTAGAGATAGAACCCCAGGAGCTAAAGGGGTCTGCAACCCTAGAAAAGGAACAACAATATGAACTAACCAGAACCCCCAGAACTCGTGTCTCTAGCTGCATATGTAACAGAAGATGACCTAGTTGGCCATCATTGGGAGTGGGTGGGCAGGGGAGCAGGGTGGGGGGAGGGGGAGGGAACTTTCGGGATAGCATTTGAAATGTAAATTAAGAAAATATCTAATAAAAAAATTGAAGAAAAAAAAAAAAAAAGAAGAGACCAGCATCATTGCAGTGACATCTTCTGGGAAATGTTTTCTGAGAGCACAGAGGCTGTGTTCCCGATATAGCCAAGGTTGTACCTTGTGCTGTGGCTGGACTTAGTAAGAGTCACCCAGGTGGTACTGGTTCTGAAGGCATGAAGGGGTCACACAGAGCAGCTGAAGCTCCACACTGTGAGAGGCCATGGAAGGCCTTTGGTGAAGGTGCAGCCTCAGTTGCAAGTGATGGCTCAGGATTGAGGGAGTCATGCAGAGGAATTGAGGCTTGGCACCATGAAGAGAGCCTATGAGAGGCTATTGGTGAAGCCTAGTTACAGCAGAGGACAGCAGTGTTTTGGAGATGCCAGTACCATGAGATGACCACCAAAAACAGCAGCAGCAGCAGTGGAGTACAGGCAGCTGGAGCCTAGAAGACAGGGTTTGTGCTAAAAAGGGCAGGGCTGGAGAAGTGACCCAAGCCCTTGGAGGAGCTCAGAAGATTGTGAGTGGATCCCAGATATGGGACAGTTGGAGTTTGATTTTGCTTTTGATTGTTACTGTGCCCTGATATTTTTCCCTCTTGAAGGAAGAAAGTATTTTAGTGGAGCACACAGTTGAGAGACTTTTAATTGTAAAAAGACTTTGGATTTTAAAAGAGATTGGATATTTTAAAGGGAATGAAATTTAAATATGTAAGAATTTGAAAAGACTGTGGGACTTTTAAAGTTATTTAGATCTTGGGGATGAGTAAGAACTAAGTGTTGAGGCTTAATAGCAATGTGTTTGTGTGTCAAGTTGACAAGGTCAATTGTACTGGCTGGTTTTGTGTGTCAACTTGACACAAGTTGGAGTTATCACAGAGAAAGGAGCTTCAGTTGGGGAAGTACCTCCATAAGATCTAGTTGTGGGGTATTTTCTCAATTAGTGATCAAGGGGGAAAGGCCCCTTGTGGGTGGGACCATCTCTGGGCTGGTCATCTTGGGTTCTATAAGAGAACAGGCTGAGCACACCAGGGGAAGCAAGTCAGTAAGGAAGATCCCTCCATGGCTTGTGCATCAGCTCCTGCTTCCTGCCCTGCTTGAGTTCCAGTCCTGAGTTCCTTAAGTGATGAACAGCAATGTGGAAGTGTAAGCTGAATAAACCCTTTCCTCCCCAACTTGCTTCTTGGTCATGATGTTTGTGCAGGAATAGAAATCCTGACTAAACCATGCCTGACCTCAAACTGTACTACAGAGCAATCGTTATAAAAACTGCATGGTACTGGTACAGCAACAGACAGGTAGATCAATGGAATAGGATCGAAGACCCAGAAATGAATCCACACACCTATGGTCACCTGATCTTTGACAAGGGAGCTAAAACTATCCAGTGGAGAAAGGACAGCCTTTTCAACAAATGGTGCTNGGCCATCATTGGGAGGAGAGGCCCCTTGGTTATACAGACTCTATATGCCCCAGAACAGGGGAATGCCAGGGCCATTATGTGGGAGGGGGTGGGTAGGGGAGCAGGGCGGGGACGCGGGAGGGTAAGGGAAAATTTCTGGATAACATGTGAAATGTAAATGAAGAAAATATCTAATAAAGAGAGAAAAAAAAAAAAAAGAAAAGAAGTTGAATCTCTATTGCTGTGAAGAGACACCAGGACCACAGCAATTCTTATATGAACTAATCAGAACCCCCAGAGCTCACGTCTCTAGAAGCATATGTATTAGAATTTGGCCTTGTTGGCCATTACTGGGGAAGAAAGGCTCTAGGTCTAGCAATGTTTGTAAGCCCCAGTACAGGGGAATGCCAGGGCCAAGTTGTGGGAGTGGGTGGGTAGGGGAGCAGGGCTGGGGGAGGGTATAGGAGACTTTTGGGATAGCACTTGTAATGTAAATGAAGAAATTATCTAATAAATATTAAAAAAAAAAAAAGAAATCCTGACTAAGACAGGCAGGCATGAGTGAACTCACAATGTCCCAAGAAACTCAATGATCATGGCATCTAGAATCACATGTTGGTAAGTTTCCAATTTCTCTTTGCTAATGAGAATCAGTGCCCTATCTTGGGAGCTTGGTAGTTTGAACAAACTTTGGGGCCACCTCCCAAGTTCTTTTTTTTTTTTATTGGTACATCAGGTGTTAGCTTTACATGATCAGGGCTCACAGGTTAGGGTTAATTCATTAGCTAGCCGATTGGAGCCATCTTGGGGTTGGTTCTTTAACAGATATCAGAGTTACCTTGTGGCTCATTAACAAACATTATATTATTCCAAGTCACATAAAATGGTTTTCAAGTTACCTAAAATGGATTTGCTTATGTTCCTAAAAACTGTAGATTATTTTATTTTTTAATATTTAATTTAATTAATTAATTTATTTAGCACTGGGGGTGGGGCAAGGCAGTATATAGAGGTCAAAAGTCAACTTTTGAATTCTGTCCTTCCACCATGTGGATCCCAGAGATTGAACTCATATTGTCAGACTTCGAGGCAAGCACCTCTCCCCACTGAGCCATCCCACTGGCTCCAGAATGGATACATGTACATATATGATGTGCCATCATAATTGTAAGTTTTAAGATTTAAATGAACTATTTTTTTTCAGTACTGAGGACCAAACCTGAACTAAGTGTGTATTTTAGACAATGCTTTACTGCCAATGACCGGCTTTGGCATCTATGTGGTGGGTAAACTGACAAGAGTGGATCCAGATACCTACAGGGGCTGCTGCCAAAGGCAGCCAGTGAGTAGAGGAGTTGCTCAGCCGGTCTTTCTCTGAAGGAACTGGGTGTCTTAAGGTTTTACTGCTGTGAACAGACACCATGACCAAGGCAAGTCTTATAAAGGACAACATTTAATTGGGGCTGCCTTACAGGTTCAGAGGATCAGTCCATTATCATCAAGGTGGGAGCATGGAAGCATCTTAGGCAGACACAGTGCAGGAGAATCTGAGAGTTCTACATCTTCTCCTGAAGACTGCTAGCAGAATACTGGCTATCAGGTAGCTAGGACTAGGGTAATAAAGCCCATGCCCATAGTGACACATCTACTCCAACAAGGCCACACCTCCAAATAGTGCCACTCGCTGGACCAGGCATATTCAGACCATGACACTGGGGATGGCACTCTCTGTAGCCATTGGAGAAACTATGAACTCTTACACCCCTTGGGGCCAGTGGGAAAGAGAAGGAAAGAAAATTCACACACACACACACACACACACACACACACACACACACACACACACTGAGTGTATGAAACAAAAGGAAGAGACCAATAACTTCATACACACAAATATAGACACATATGCATACATATGCACATACATACATACAGAATTATAGACAGTCATATAGACATTCACAGATCGAGTGGTTAGAGCAAAGCTTCAGCAAGTAGGCTCCAAGCATTTTACACATACATACATACATACATACATACATACATACATACATACATAGCAAGCTTCAACACACACCAAGACAAGCTTTATGTATACACATAGATACACACACATAGTTGGTGGAGGAAGGAACAATATTGCAGCCCATATCCTTTATTCTTTCTTCCATAGCATATGTATCCCAGCAAAATCTTTCAAGCAGTATACAACTATAATGTGGTTACATTTTAGTTTTCTTCTAGTGAATGACTATGAAAAATCAATGTGTTATCCAATATCTTTTCAAGAAATAACATTATGTATTACAGACAAAGAAAACAAATTATTCCCAAAACCCCACATGCGTTTATAACTAAGCAACTTGTTATAGATTGACGAAGTGTAAGCATGCAGGGAGTTTTCTCAACCAGTTTCTCTTACTGGCAGGCAGCAATTTGTGGTTACAAAGAAAGGAGTAATTATTTTATTATTTATCTTCAAAAGTAATCTTACAAGAATCTTATAAGAGTCACAAATCTAAACTTTTATATAAAAATCAGTCATATCTACCTTATATACTTAGAATGCCTTAGAACTCATTAGCTGTTCTTAATAAATCATATCATGAAGTTGAGGGCAAAGAAATGGGTATAAGAAATCAATTATCGGACTGGAGGACTGAGTTGTTGCAGTAAGGTGAAGAAAACTATAAAAGATATGTCGGAGAATCAACAAGAAGTAGATCCAGACACTATTACAGATGTGGAAGCTGTTATAGATACAGAGGAAGAACTTATTAAACAATGTGAAGAAATGTAGAAAGACATAGAAGACTGTCAGAATAAACTATCAGTTATTGGAACCAAGACATTCACTAACTCAAATGCTCAGCTCTCAAGTGAAATGTTTGACTGCTGCACTTGGTCAATGGAACAGAAGAAAACCAGAAATAATTTCCCTAACTGAAGATGGTTTGTTAATATTAGGAAAAGAAGAGTTCAAAAAATTGAGATGTGATCTTGAAATGGTAATATCTACCATTCAATCAAAGACTGAAAAGTAAGCCGGGCGTGGTTGCGCACGCCTTTGATCCCAGCACTCGGGAGGCAGAGGCAGGTGGATTTCTGAGTTCGAGGCCAGCCTGGTCTACAGAGTGAGTTCCAGGACAGCCAGGGCTATACAGAGAAACCCTGTCTCGAAAAAAAAACAAAACCAAAAAAAAAAAAAAAAAGAAAAGAAAGACTGAAAATTTAAAAGAAGACTTAGAAAGGGAGCAGTGGTTGGATGCACAGCAGCAAATACTGGAAACAGCAGCAAATACACAGTGATTGAAAAATCAGGTTGTAACATTTACTGAATCAAGAATCTTTAATAAACTGAAAGCTGAGATCCTTAGTATAAAGGAATTTAAGAAGAAGCTCTTGCTTACCTTGGGCGATTTTTTTTTTTAGAAGATCATTTTCCTCTGCCTGATGGAAGTACTCAAAAGAAATGGAAAACATTCAAGACTTGAATGCACAGCTGATAACACTGAATGAAATGTTAAAAGTAAGTGTGGGGTTTTTTGCTATCTCTTTAGTCACAATTAGTGTTAAAGACAGATAGAAAGAAAGAAAGAAAGAAAGAAAGAAAGAAAGAAAGAAAGAAAGAAAGAAAGAAAGAAAGAAAGAGAGAGAGAAAGAAAGAGAAAGAAAGAGAGAAAGAAAGAGAGAAAGAAAGAGAGAAAGAAAGAGAGAAAGAGAAAGAAACCCTTTATTTTCTATTAAGAATACTTGACGTGGATATAGTAGCACTTACCTTTAATCCCAGCACTCTGGAGGCAGAGGCAGGCAAATCTCTTGACTTTGAGGCCATTCAGGTCTACAGAGTGGTTTACAGAACAGCCAGGATTTCAGCCTGTTTTGAAAAATGAAAAATTTTAATTTTTTAAAATTATTTTTAAGTGAGTTGCTTAGTCATTTACTATTTGCTTTACTATTTGCACCCTGAAGTCTTATGCTGTTATTCTGAAAGAATTCTAGCTTACAACTCAGTCCTGCACCTAAAACATATAAATGAATATATAATTTTTCCTTAAACAAAATGTTTCTTTTATTATAATAGAAAGACTACTTCTAACCTTTTTAGTTTGACATTTATTTTGTTTTATAAATAGATATCTTTGGCATTGTAAAGATGTACTCGAACTCCAGCCAGGATATTAAATATATGAATTACTTTAGAAAACATTAGACAGAAAAGTCTATGAAAAACAATTTGCTTTTATATTTTTCTTTTGTTGAAATCAATTTTTTCATACAGGATATTCTGATTATGATTTCCCCTCCCCCAATTCCTCTCAATTCCTTCTATCCGGATTGACATCTTTCCTGTCACTGGTTAGAAAACAAAAGGCATCTAAGGAATAATAATAAAAGAAAACAAAGATAAACAAATTGGTATAGGACGAAAGAGAAGAAAAAGAGCCAAAGAAAAAGCATGAGACACACATCTGGGTGCAGAGACATACACATTCACACAATCAGAAATCCCATAAAAACACAAAACCAGAAACCAGTATACATATGTACAAAAGATCTATATGGGCTTTAAATAATGTTTCCCCATGACATTATGAGACAGAGAACCTGTAAAGAGGCCACTGAGCATATTTTTTTCTTCAGTCACATTCCAGGACATGGGCTCTACCATTGAGAGTTGTTTGTTTCCCAGTGAGACTTTCTTGGAGAAAGCTACATTTTCATTTGCACGTGTTATCAATTGGAGATAGCTTCTGGATGAGAGATGGGTTCCCTCCTAGCTCTGGGATGAGTAAATTTCAAAGAATATTTTCAGAACTCAATGAATTGGGTATAAGCAATCAGGTTTGCTACCCAAGAATCTATACTATAAATATTGATATAACATATCAATATTATTAATAATATATGATAACATGTCACTATCTTGAAAAGCTAGATAGAAATAGTTGTCTGATTTATAATCAGAAACCGTGTTGATATTCCTGACTTCCCTAGTTTAAACTAAAATTAAAACCTTTCTTGGATGTATCATCTTTTGTAAGGTTAAAAAAAAAGTTACTGTAGGCTAGTGAGATGGTTTAGTGGTTTAATGTGCTTGTTGCAAAGCCCAATTGTACGAGTTCAGTCCCCAGGACCCATGTAGTGGATAGAGAGCCAGTTCCTATGAAGTGTCCTCCAATTTGTCCGTAATTATGTCTATATTTGTACATACAGAGAAACAAATGTAACAAAGATTTTAAAGTGACACTTTATGTAAAATATTGATAATATTATCCGAAACACATGGTTATAAATTGGGATACAATATAAAACTTAGAAAATCAAACATCTTCTTTGCAGTTCATATTATCAGTGAAAATATCTAATACTTAATCTACAATTTAGTGAAAAAAATAGCACACTCATTTTAAATTTGAATTTTTACCATGTTTCTACTGTCTTTTTATTAGAATTTTAATTAATATAATCTAATAAAATTGGAAATGAAAGATAAGATCACTTTCTTCATTTGCTTTCTATGGCACTGGGACAGAAAGCAGGTCCTTGCCATAGGCAAGTGCTGTACCAGTGAGTTATATAGCCAGCTCATAAAAATTGTAAATTATATTAAGATAAAAACTACTATAATATATTAAAGTATTTCTTTATCATAATACTTAAAAGAAAGGTGATTGTGAGCTTTTTATTTCACAGGATGAAGGACTTGAAATGAGAATATTAGTGACAATTGACATTTTTATTTTCTAAATTTAAATATTGATATTAAAACTAAGATTGAAATTAGGGGTTGGCAGGTTAATTTTAGTCTCGTTTATAACCCTTTATATTTGTATACATTCTGCCTTTTCTTTTCATGATCCTTAAAATAACAATGTTTTTAGTTAAAACTTGGACCTGCAATTAATGATTTGTCACTTATTATGCACACCTAAAGAATCCCAATTTGTTCCCAGTTCTAAGATCTAGTTTCATAAATTGTTAAAAGAACTGAGAGGAAGATAAAGAGGCAAAACAATAACACATTTACCATTTTCACCATATTGAATTGAAACATTAGTTTTCAAATAATTGAATACAATTGCTTTGCAAAAAAAATCTCTGTAAATGCCACTAGATTTGTTGAATACTATTGAGTCTTAGATATTAGCAAGCTTCTGTAAACTTTCTGGTGATGACAATACTTTGATTTGCTTTTATTTTTTAATTATGTTTTTGAGATAACTTAAAAAGTAATGTTTGTTTATGGTATTTTCACATACATGTATCATTGTACTTTGCTCATTTTTTTGCCCCAATTCCTACCTTCTTATACCTTACTCCTCTCTTCCTGGTACCCTTCCACCAAATAGTCTCCCTTATTTTGTTTTTCTTCCCTTCCTCAACTCTTACTTTCTTCCCTCCTCTATGCCTCCTTCTCTACCCTCTATCCCAGCCCCACCACCACTCTTTCATTCTGTTCATACACACACACACACACACACACACACACACACACACACACCTATGTAAAACTAGATTCCATGTAAGGGAAACAGGACTTTGGTCTAAGTTTGGCTTATTTTATTTTAAATCATATTTTCTAGTTTCATTTTCCTGAAAATGAGATAATTTCATTATATGTATATACATATATATATATATATATATATATATATATATATATGTATGTATGTGTGTGTGTATATATATATATATATATATATATATATATATATATATATATATATATATATAATCTATATATTATTCATTGTATATGTGAGTATGTATATATATTACATTTTCTTTATGGACTCATATGTTGATATTATCCTGGAGTGAGAATTTTGCTTCTTAACACCTTAGAACCTAATAAGAAGCCACATTTCCATGTGGAATAGAATTTGAGAAAAGATACCCTATAATACTCAAAGTTTGTCACATTTCACTGTAAGATCTCAACATCTTTGGTAAAGTAGAAATATTCAGGGAGAAGATGAAGGAAATTATAATGGCAAAGAACTTTTTTTGAAGATTTAGCATAAGAATAGATGTTTTAAAAGGTCAAACATGATTTCTTTTCCCTAATAAATGTTCAGAGACTCTTGCTATCTTTAGTATTTTGTGTTCAGTATGTAAAATTTTTATTTTTTCTCCCATAGTGATGGAGATGAAACCCAGGGCTTTATGCAGTTAGCTGTGTTCTTCATCTGATATACAAGTTTTATTTTTTACAGTTGCTCTTATTTTAAAGGAAATGTTGCTAAAAGAGGTAGAAAAGTTGTAAATATTTTTAGGCAGTTTTTAGGAATTGTTCTCATTTACTGGGGATACATTTTAATACATATTCCATCCACTAGTGTCTGTAGTCTTTAAAAATCAGCTATTGTTTACATAAAAGTAATGTTTATGAACAACAGCAACAACAACAACAACAAAATTAGTCATCACCGGTCCAGCCTCAGTGAGAGTCCTGTCAGCTGCTGCTGCCATTGTTCTTGTTCCCTGACCATAAAGGGTTCCTAGTTAACTAATAAGAGTGTGACTTTCTCAACTTCAAATTGTTTCCTAAGATTTTCTACATCAGAGCCAATAGAAAAAAAACACCTTGACTTAGCTTTACTATCAATTTTATTTTTCCAAATGCTCTCTAAGTCTGGCAGTCATTGCTGACAATCTGTGTCTCTGAGTTCTTCCCTAGGGTGGTGATTGACTCATTCATCTGCTCCAGCCGTGATGTCTGAAAGAGATCAGGCACTATTATTGTAAATGCTAGAGATACTGCCCAGTGAGGGGCTGGAAGCCCCTTAGAGTTTTCATATAACTCTTAGATGAAGAGGGATGTGAGGGCAGCAAGCAGAGCAGAGCAGAACTCCATAACAGCATGAAGTCCTCAGGACACATAGTCCTCAGGGCTGTGCCCATACCGAGGCCCACCCATGTGGCTATGGTAACCAGTGGACTGCATTCCTGAGTTCTAAAGCCATTTGTCATTCCTCCTGCGTGGCCCTTGGCACTTTCCCACCGTGTATACCACTAGCCCTGTATGGACAAGGCTTGAAGAAAATGTAACCTCTTAAAATGGTCATCCAAGATGATGTTTTATTTGTTTGTTTGTTTGTTTGTTTGTTTTTATCTTGCATTGGTCTATATTTTCAAAGATTTATTTTAGTTATGTATTTGTGTATGTGCATATATGTGTATATGTGCGTGTCATACATAGGCTAGAGATCCATGTGGAGCATCTTCCTCAATAACTCTTCACCTTATTTTCTGGGACAAGGCCTCTCATTGAATTTGGAACTCACCAATTCAGCTAGACTGTCTAGCCTTCAAGTCTAGGTTGCCCTAGTGCTAAGATGATGGCTGCACGGTGCCACACCTAGTTTCGGCTATGGGTGCTGGTGATCTAACTCAAACTTGAGCACCAAGCCCGCTGCAGACAGAGACATCTCTCCAGCTCCTACTTGTAAGATTTCTCCAGTCATCACCACATCACATTTCTAATCATATGCTGGAGAAGCCCAAGATATATGTCAGCAGAAACCAAAACAAACAAACAAAAAAACAAAAACGCCTTTCCTTCCTGGTGAGGAATCTGCTTTCAGCAGAGATGATTTAAAGGACCTCTATGAGAAAGGAAAGAGTGTTCAGGGCTTTCTCTCACTTGGGGGTCTTGGGTAGACAAGTACTTAAGAAAACTAAAAGCCACACTAATGCTTGCCTAATGCATGAGTGTCCCTAGGTTCAATCTCAGGTGTTGACAAGAACAGCTAAAAATTAATTTGTGCAAATAAGAAGTTCTAGTTCTGAACATTTACACGTACAAGCTAAATACATTTTTAGCTATGTTATTTTCATAGCTAAAATATATCACTGCGTTCATCTCTCTCCATAGGTACTTCAGTGCCTTTTGAACTACTTTTATTTTTTTTTCTGCTGTTGCACACCTGCAGTTCCAACTACTCAGAGAGTCGGGGCAGGAGAAGTCCTTAGGAATTTGAAGACTGCCTGAAGAACCCAGTAAGACTTTGTCTCTAAATCACACAATATCACATTGCCTTCATTCTCAGCTTGTATCTCACACATTACGATCTTTGTGTGTGTGTGTGTGTGTGTGTGTGTGTGTGTGTGTGTGTGTGTTTTAACAAAATCTGTGTTACTTTATCTGATTTTACGCTTCACTTCAACATTGCGCCCAACCACTAAAATTTTTTTAAAGGAGAGACATGTTAATTCATTTTTTTCCCTTATACCAGTTATATTTATCTCCTTTCTATCAGTCTGTTTCTTGCTTCAATATTGATTTGAGAGGCAGAGCTCCCTAGTCTAGGAGTATAAGAGAATTATAAAAACAGATTTGAGGAAAAGACACGAAGAAGAATAACAGAAGCCTGGTGGTGGCACACAACTTTGATCCCAGACTTGCGAGGCAGAGGCTGGTGGATCTCTGAGTTCAAGAACAGTCTGATCTACAGAGGAAGTTCCAGGACATCCAGGGTTACAATGAGAAACCTTATTTCAAAAAAGAAAAAACAAAAACAAAAACAAAAACAAAGTAGCCAGGCATGCATGGTAGTGTATGTATCACTTGGGATGCATTACTTGGAAGATAGAGGCAAGTGGATCATGGTGATTTCAAAGCCAGGCTGGTTTACATAGAGCAGTGGTTCTCAACTTTCCTAATGCTGTCACCCTCTAATACTTGTTGTGGTGACCACCAACCATAACATTATTTTTGTTGCTACTTCCTAACTGTAATTTTGCTACTGTTACTAATTGTAATGTAAATATCTTATATACAACCTCTGTGAAAGGGTCATTCAACCACCAAAGGAGTTACAACCCACAGGCTGAGAACTGCTGAAATACAGAGTTCAGGCTATTGAGAGTTACATACTGACATCTTGTCTTAAAACATAAAAGCACTGAGTTATATAAATAATCTAATCCTGGAGGCTCTTCCCTCATGAACTTATTTTAAGTTAATTACCTCTAAAAAGCCAAATCTCCAAAATCACCTTGGGCATGAGGGTTTCAGTGAGTATTAGAAATGACTGGAAAGCATAAACGTTCTATAACAATCATTGTACACACACTGTCATGTTCTGAATGAGAAGCCTCCCCACCCTTGCCATAGGCTCCTGTATTTGAACGCTTAGTCCCTAGCTGGTGTAACTCTTTGGGAAAGATTAGGATGTGCACCCGTGATGGGGGGGCTGTATCACTGAAGGTGAGCTTTGAAGTTTCAAAAGACTATGGTCTTCCCAGTTAGCACTTGTGCTCCATGCTTGTAACTCAGATGTAAACTTTCAGCAATGGCTCTAGCATTATGCCTACTTGCTTGCCTCCCTACCCAACCCGCATCATTATGGTCATAGACTCTAATCTCCTAAAATGATAAGCCTCTCTTGGTCATGGTATGTTAACCACAGCATTAGAAAGGTAACTAAGCACACACACACACATACACACACACACACATACATACACACACACACACACACACACACACACATACACACACACATACACATATATCCTGAGACCCTTTCTAAAAAATGATAACTTTTTCATTTTATTTTTATTTTATGTACATGGATGTTTTGCATGCACCACATTATTTATGTACCACATGCCTGCAGTGCCCATGGGGGTGTTAAAATGTATCAGATCTGAAGTAACAGAGGGCTGGAGACTGCCATGTGGGTTCTGGGAACTGAACCCGGGTCCTGTGGAAGAGCAGTCAGTGCCCTTAACTACTGAGCCATCTCTCCAAACCCAATAAAATAACATTTTATAAGTTACTCAATATGTAATATGCTGTACAAAATGAACTAAGACAAACATCAAAAGCTTACCTTTTCCCATGAAGACAAAAGAAAGTAGTTAAAAAATATAGGTTTTTCATTCTCTATATCATATTCTTGAAAATCTCCAAAACCCAGACTGAAAAAGTTATTTACATCTCTTAACCTCATACACAGTTCTGCCCTAGAAACCCACTTTGAAATCATGAGAATCAAGAATAGTCATATTACTGCCCCTCCCTCAGCTCCTGCCAGCTCCTTTCTCTCCCCCTCCCAGCTATTCAGGAGCATGAGCCTATCCTGGAGTGTGGTTGTTAAACTTAGTGACTCTCTGTTGGTCAACAATTGATTTTCCCATTTTAAGAAGGTATCAATTGAAAATAGGATCTTGGTTGGAGTGGACTTTTGTGTACACTTCCACTACTCTGTGACATGATGCTTGTCGGGTTTAAACTTGTACAGGTATTTATTAGACAATATCCAAATATATAACTCAGGTAAACCTTGAACTTGTCATACTTGTACCTTAGCCTGCTAAGTGCTGGAATTAAAGATGTATAACACCAAGTCTACCTCAGTCATGTATTCTATATCTTCATCAACTGCAGATTATCAACCAATTTGGGCTGAAATCCACAAACCCATTATGTATTTTTCCCATTGCTTATATAATTAGGATTCTATAAATGCTTTTAAAAAAAATCTTTCTATGAGTTCCCTGAGTGACATGGTAAATAACTTTGATATACATTCACCAACAGCAAGAGTGGTATTTGTGCTTAACACTAACTAGGGAATTCCATGTTAACCTTGTTTTGAAATCAGGAGTCTTTTGTAAGAGGTCTTCTGAATCATACACGTCACACTGCTCTACCCTGATCTGAATTAAAGATTTACTTTGTGGCTTTAAGCAGTACCACAAACAGATTTTATCTTAGAGATTAACATAAATCACCATATAGCAGGCCACAATCACCAACTCTTGAACATGGATCCCACATGCAGACACCTGCAGGGGTAAGGTTGTGGGGGAGGGGTGGTAGGATGCTATACTAAGTAAGACTCCATTTCCTTTTAAATAGCATCTGATGTTTATTCAACGTGAGGAAAAGGATTCTGTACAGGTAGGGCAGACAGGAAGGAAAGAGCACAGGGGCTACTACTGTGTTGTAAAAAGGCATACACATCAGAGAAAGAGCTGTAAACTGGTTTCTCAGGAAAACCAGCTAGTCCACAAGACAAAATGGGAGACAGCAGGTTTCTGGGAGCAGGGAGGGGAAGGGTCCCACTGAAGGTGAATCAATGTCCATGGGCCTTGGGCAGCCCAGGAAAGTCCCAGGTGAGTCCAGATCAGCTAAGGGCAACAGTCAGTCCACAGATGGGTTTGTGCAGGGGCTTGAAATGGCAGCATCAGCGCAGGCCTTATGGGCAGAAGCTTGCAGTCTGTCCACCAGATGGAAGGCAGTGGACAGTGTGACATGTCCATCAGGTGGCTGTCCATTAGGTGACAGGAGCCCATCTTGCAGCTGGAGCCTGGGACAGTGTCCAAACCTGACAGGGATGGGCTGAGCTGTCAACAGTGGGAGGCCTTGTGCTCTCCAAAGGCAGGCCCAGCAGGGACAGCAGCAGGGGCCTGGGGAGCTATTCCTGGAACAAAGGCTAGGACACAGGAGGAGACAGGGGCGCGCGCATGCGAGATCTCCAGGCAGGGCGGCCGCGGGAGGTGGGGGAGTTCTTGGGGCGGGCAGGAGGGAGGCCCGGCGGTCGGGGGGGGGGGGGGGGCGCACTCAGCGACCCTGGCTGCAGCCACTTGACAGCACAGCAGCCCACCCTCCTGGAGCCCCAACCCCAGGCCAGGCTTGCCAGAGGCCTAGAAGTCCTCATCCTCCTCCCACCCGAACACCCGCTTCATCTCATTTAGGAAGCCGTTGTAATCATTGAGCAGGGGGCTGTCGATCTTGATGTAGGGGATCACCCACTGCAGGGCCCGGCCCTTGAGGCGGGTGATGAGGAACGTCACCTTGAGCTCGTCGGTGTCGAAGGTCCTGTCGTCCACCAACATGTAGGAGCCGGTCTGCACGATGAACTCCGGGAGCTTGTCCATCTCGCCATCAAACAGCTCTGGAAAGGGGATGGGGTTCCGCCGACGGCGACGCCGGTTGTGCCTGAGCATGTAGGCCTTCGGCCTCTTTACCTTGCCTTGGCCTTCCATGACGCTGCGCTCTCTGGGCTGATCTCACCGCTTGGTGGCCGGGCTGGCTGGCGGCTCGCAGGACTCTTGATGGGGTCAGCTGGGCTGTGCTGGATCTGCAGAGCTCAGAGATTGTCAATTACAAGGCGTCGCCGGAAGTGCGTAGGAGAAGAGGCGTGCCCAAGGTCTCAGGAAGGGGGCGTGGTCCTTTATCGGGACCTTGGGCCAACTGTAGATCTATAGTGATCTCAGCCCACAGTCCACAGGGTTGTGTGCTATTTCAGGCGCCAGTCCAAGAGAAGTATTAATAGGGTTAGTGGAGCAAAGTGATTTGTGCCCAAGACTTTCACCAAGGTAGTGTGGGGCGAATGTGGTCCCTCATTCTGTAATCCCATCATTTCGGAGGCTGGGGTAGGAGGATTATCATGAGTTTAAGGTCACTCTGTCTATAGAATTGTTTCAGATGAGGAAAATTGCTGCGACTAAAACTCGAAGGGATTTCCTGGCTTGCTGAAGACCCTTTAATTCATTGTCTAGTTCCCTGCTTTGTGGTGTGTAGGAGCGATCGCAGGCTGGCCTTAGTTTCCCTAGGGGAGTGTGGTCTTGGAAGTTTGCATTGAGATCACAATGATTAAACTGTGTTGGAGAGCATGCATATACTCTGGAATTAATTTACTCTATTGTGAGCATTCCCATCTCATGCTGTTTTCCCTTATGGGTTCCTTCAAACAGCCTAGCCCTTGGCACATTGTTTTTGGAATTTTTCCTCAACGGTTTTCTAATATGTCTCTCAGTATAACTTAATCTATGTGATGATGCCTTATAATTAAAATTGCTGGCTTTTACTTGGCACATCACTGAAAAGCTATGTCTCTGTGTGTTGTGGAAGTTTGTTCCTGGTATCTATATTTTATTATTTATTGATTTATTTTTGAAATAGGATTTTTCCTTGTGTCCCAGGCTTGAATTTTCAGTAGTCCTGCCTCACCCTCCCAAGTTCTGGGATTCCAGGTGTGAGCTTCCATGCCAAGCTTTGGTATGGCTTTTAGGAGAGTAAAACAGTATTGGGAAGGGATGTTTCATTGTGGATCCTTAAAGGATAAGCCCTTTCCTGTTCATTTTCATATTGGCATAACTCAGTTCATTGTGGTTGCATAAACTGAGATATTTTCTTGCTCTATAAATTACAGACCATAACATAATAGGTTTCTTTAATCTCCTTCTAGTATCACGAGTTCTTGTGGTTAGATCAGCCAGGATTATCTTTTTTAAATTCATTTGATTTTTTTATCTATATTTCTATAATTTTAATCCCTCCTTGCATTTTATGTTCCTTTTCTGAGGATTAGGACACAGGTAACTCTGGGGCAAAGTTATTTTATATCCCTTTGTATAAAGACTTATTTCTTACTGATTTTTCCTTGATACATTGAACTCGTAGCAGGCATTTTGGTTTTTACTTGCCACTCCCCTGAGAAGAACTGAAAGCTGAAGCCTCTTGAGGTAGAGACAAGGCCAGATTACATCATTAGACTATCGCAACCAAAGCAAATGCTGGACCAGTGAAATGACTTAAGTAAAAGTGCTTTGACCCCCTAAAGCTCCCCACGTGTATGCCTGTCCCCCAACATAGCATACATACATATACAATGACAATAGCTATATAAATACAATATATAATGTATAATATATGCAAATGCCGAGCTTAAATATAGCTCAGTTTGTAGTTTGCCTGCCCTTATATATACAAGGTCATAAGCTTGACCCCTATATAAATTGTGTGTGGTAATCTCCTGCACTTGGAGAACTATTGGGCATTAACTGAAAACTTTGGCTACTCTGTCTCCATTTATTTTTAAGTATCTCTAGTAGCACCGTAGCCTAACACCTAAGGCTCTTGGTTAGCTCTCCAACTGTACAAATTAAAAAATTGAAAACACCTTCTCATTCTTGAGATAGACTACAGGGTGTGTGGCAATTATATTTTGGAGTGTGGGCGAGAGCTGTGACCTATAACTTAGCAATAAAATATGGAAGAAGTAAGCAAATCACATTTTCTCCTGCTGGCTACAAAGAATCAAGCTGTACTGTTGGGAACTGACTCTTCACAGGGCAACATTTCACAGAATTGCAGGACAGCACATATAAAAATGTTTTAGGTTTCTTGACATTTATCTCTCCTGCTATAACAGCTTCTGTGCAGTAAGTACTCTTTGAGTGTCTGCTTTATATTGTTTCTAAATATTTAATCGTTCCTACTGATGCTGCAAAACTACCAGATCTGCAGTCAGGGAGCCAATGTTTCTCTTGCTAAGGGACATATGGAGAAGGAAAACATGTTCACAGTATCTAATTCATCTGGCAGGCAAAGATGAGTTTCCATGAAGAAATACTTAAGGCGCAAGCTCAAGGATATACAGGGAAGGACGTGTTGGGGGGAATCTGTAAAAATGCAGATCTGGAACTTCCTATTTACAAGCCTCATTTCCCAGACTCCTCCCCAGCTCTTCGCCATTCCCTACCCCCACCCTGGGTGGAGCTCCTTGGAAAATCTCAGCCCTGCCTCTCAAATCAAGATCCAGCCTCCTCCAAATCATTTGGCCAGCCTCTGTGATTTCACCACCACTTCTAATCCAAACAGACCACCAGTTCCCCAGTTTCTTCTCTAGTTCTGCCTAACCAGGGTTTACACGCACCTCCATTCAAAAGCATGTCCCTAGAGTCTTCTGTTCTGACTTCTGCTAAGTGCAGCAGAGTGCACTCAAGTCCAGGGAACAAGCACAAAGCAATGCCAAGAATTCTTAGTCCTACGTGGCTGTGGCTGACATTTCAGGCATCAGCAAAACTCCATCCCGTTTCCCCAAGCTGTTTGATGGAGCCACTGAAAAGCTCCCAGACTTCATTATGCTCCTACACGTTGGTGGACAAGATCTTCTACATAGACTGAGCTCAAGGTGACATTCCTCATATCAGCCTCACAGCCCTAGCCCTGCAGTAGGTGATCCCCTACATTGCAAAAAGACAACTCTCAGCTCAGCATTTATAGCAGCTTTACTGGCTGAGATGAAGGAGGTGTTTGGATAGGAGAAGGACAAGGACTTCTAGGCCTCCAGCCCCCTGGGTTCCAGGACGGTGGGCTGCACCAATTGCCATGGGTGCCATTCCATCATACCCCACCTCCTCTGGAGTCACCCCCTGTGCATTTGTCTCTTGTATCCTTCCTACCTTTGTTCCAGGCCCCTGCTGCTTTGGCATCTGGGTCTGGTTGCAAAATGCACCACCTCTCCAGTGCTACCAGCCCAGCCATTCTTATGCACATTTGGATTCTAGTCCAGACACAAGGAGCAAGCTGACATCCCACTATACACTGGACAGACCACCCACTGCTTCTGCTGCCCACTGCTCCTGCCACACCAATGGACTGTACAGATCTTCTGATAGCCTGCCATGCCTCTGCTATCTATACCTACTCAATGGACTGACTACTCTTAATGATATGGACTCATCTTAGAGGTACTTGAACTGACCATAGCTCATGAACATTAATTCAGATGACCCTCCTCCCCTGAAGGGGCTGGCTAGCCAGCCTTTCATCTTCAGTGGGACCCATTTCCTACCACTCCCAGAGACCTCTTGTCCCTTTTTTTCTCTGGTATACCAGTTAGTTTCCCCCAGAATCCAGTTTTCATCTGAATTTGCAGCTTGCCCCCTGATGTGTTATTTTATTCAACACAGCAACCCCCATGCTTTTACAAGTTTTTCTACACTAATGTACAAAAGGCTATTCCTTACTTTCAGCAAATATCAGGCACTATTACAAGTTAATTCTTGGTGAGCATGGCACTGTTCCTTCAGAGTCCTTTAAATGAAGTCCTTTTGTTGGCAATATGTCCTGGTCTGCAACGGCAGGTTATAGATAGACTCTCTCGCTCTATCAAAGAGACAGTTGAGTTTTATGATGACTTTGGGATAGAGATTTTACTGGCAACTATGCAGTCTCTTATTGTTACAATCAATTCATTCCACACTCTTTTGTTGTTGTTTTTTGTTTGTTTGAGACAAGATCCTCTGAATAGCCTTGGCTGTCCTGGAACTAGCTCTGTAGACCAGGCTGGCCTTGAACTCTTAGCCTGCTTCTGCCTCCCAAGTGCTAGGATAAAAGGCACATGCTGCTATTGCCTGGTTTGTTCCAAATTCTTAAGGAAACTAATTTAATCTTATGTTGACATGCCCTGAAGAGATGAGAAAGTTTCTTGAAAAAATAATTCATTTCTAAAAGCTATTTTTAAATGGATAAATTTCCAAATATTTGTTGATGAACACCAAAGATTCATATACACAGTTAATCAAGGAACAGAGTTTGTAGATATGTTTGAGCAAAGAATAATAAAGTAATATGGAATGATGCCTGCAGAAATGATTCCCTCAAGGGTAGAATAAAACTCATTATTTCTTATGATTTCTCTAGTGTCCAGTGCTGTAAAAAAATTTAAGTGGTATTTGTTAAATTTTAATATCCTAATGAAGTTCTATTGTATAAATGTATCATATTTATAACAAAACTATGTATGAATATGCCTAAATGAAAGCCATAAGTTTGTATGCTAATTATAAAACACACACACATACACACACACACACACACACACACACACACACACACACACACACACACATCAGCATCCTCAAATTTTCCTTTGATGGATTTCTAAGACAGCACTGTGCAATGATAGTGCACCCTGCTGTGCCAGATACAGGACATGGAAGTGTATGCCTCTAATTCTAGATTTTGGACAGGTATCTGAGGCAAAGGGATCTGAGTTTGTTGCCAACACTGGCTCCTAGCGACTTTCATCTCAGTTTGAATTGCATAGTGACATCTTTTCTTCAATAATAAAAAATAAAAAGTATCATATATCCAAGCAACACTGCTTTTTTATTTGTAAATTGGCTGATTTTTTCCAGACCATAAGAGGTGGGAAAAGGCCTGGTTCGTGGATGGATTAGCATGGTGTTGGATGGAAAGGAGACAAGGATTCTGATTGGACTAGAGCAGTACAATCTGGAGGAACTGCTGAGAGTGAACCCAAGCCCAGTCCTTAGCTTTAGAAATTTCTGCTACAAATAAGTGAGAGCCTTCTTTGTCTTCCCACTTTGCCTTAATTTTCAATCATCCATAATCTTTCATTGAGCCTATTAAGTTTGTCAAGAGCCTCTGGTAACAACCATTCAGTTGTATAATCTTGATAATTATATAAACTTGAAATATTTTACCTGCTGGTAAACTTGCTTTCCTTGGAATTCTATTCTGGTTTACTGCTGGTGAGCATTTTAACAATGGCACCTCTACTTGTTTTTAGCACTTCCTTAACAAGGCAGTGATGCACTGTTCACTTCTTGTCCTCCAGCAGTTTAAGCTCCAAAATCCTATCTCATAATCTGCTAAACTCCGTTCCCTTAGAAACAGACTGTCACTAACAATGTATGTATTGAGTAAGGAAAGTAGGATTGAACAGACAGAAACCATGAAGAAGCATGGAATGCAGGCCTCCCTAGCCACAGGGAGATGCTGAGTGCTGACATGCCCATTCCAACGATTTCCAATTGAGAAAAGCCACTTGTGTGCTTGGTATTGGTTTTGCCTGGAGGCAATAGTATTTCTTGCTACAGCTAGCAGTTTCTTGACAGCAATTCTGCTGTGACTTTCAGCAGCGCACACACCTAACATCTGGAGGAATTTGTCTCTCAGTCCTAAAGGTGAGAACTCAGGAAGCACACCATGGTACACCCTTTACCAATAAATAGGCCAGAACCAACAGATGGGAGGTGGGCTGAGGAGGTGTGGGATGTGGAAAAGTTGGAAGGTAGACCAGGAGGGGGATAAAATCTGGACTGTAAAAAAAGATTAAATAATAAAAATAATAAATTTATGATAAAAAAGAAATCCAGACATTATGGTCAATGCCTATAATTTCAGCATTTAGGAGGTTTAAGCAGAAGAATTGCTGTTAGTTTGGGTCAAGCTTGTCTTACATTGTGAGTTCCATGTAGACCCTAGACTACAGTGTGAATAAAACAATGGAATATGAGAGATACATGTTCTATTTGTGGAGAGATTTTCAGATGTCTGTTTTTAAAAAGATCATGTGCAGAAAACTACAACTGTTTAACCATTTTTGTTAAATAAATATTAAACTCCCTCCACTCTACACTCTACACACACACACACACACACACACACACACACACACATTGTATTAGCATATGTGACAAGAAGTGGGGAATGGTTGATATCAAATTTGGAATATCACCTTTGAAAAGAGGAATGTGCATGCAAAAATAAAACAATAATAAAAAAAACAGTTGGAAATTAGCTTTAATGCTTTGTCTTATTTCGGCTCCCAAAAGCCTCACTTCCAGACTTGAGGGTCCCTAGGGGCCACTTCCCCAATTGGGTCTGAGTAAAAGAGATGAAATATAGATTTTAAAAGATGTTAACTCAGGGATACTGGAGGGGAGTGTTTGCTAGCCATGGGGAGGTTTAGAAATGCTCAGCCATTGAACTAGTCAAGGCATATCAAAATTAGCTGGCCTGGGTGTCTTTCATTCATGAATCCAGAAAGCTCTTGGGTGGATGCAGCGTGTGTGTGACCTGCTGGGAGCCAAAGCAGTGTAACTAATTCACCAATACAAAAGATCACTTACTATAAAAATCAGGAATGTGGAGGTTGCTGGACACACAGGCTAGCAGTTCAGATCACATAGCACTCTTGCAGAGAACCTGAGTTGGACTCTCAGCATCCACATCCACAGGTTGCACGTAACTTCAGAGAACTCTTTTTGCCTTCTTCTGATCTCCACAGGCACTACAGTCAATACACATAATTTTCAAATTGTATTTTTATTCTTTTTAATTATATGTATTAGGTGGGGGGGGGGGTGGTGGGTGCCAGCAAAGGCCAGGGGCATTGCATATACTGGGCTAGAATTAGAGGCAGTTGTGAGCTCTGTGATGGAAGTTTCTCTGGAAGAGCAGCAAGTACTCTTAACTGCTGAGCCATCCTTCCAGCCTCACATACACATAATTAAATATGATTTTTAAATGCTGTAGGAAAGGAGGACTTAATGTATGGCCCTTTTGTGTTGGAGATCAAACTCAGAGTGTCTTGCATGCTAGGCACATGTTCTTCCACTGAACTATAACCCTAAGGTGCAGACTTCAAAACTATAGTTTTATAGAGATTTGCAAAGGAGGGGTAAATGCATGCTTTGGTACATGTATGGAGGTCAAGTGAAAAACTTGGAGAAGTCATTTTTTTTTCTTCAACCATGTGGGTTACAGGAATCACTCCAGCCCAAAAAGTCTTTTATAGGTTGATCTGGTGTTTCTTACACTGGAGTATGCTTATGTAAAATCTGTCTGGAGACATGTTAATGATATTAACTTCTTACTACAAATAATTAATAAAATTTCTCACTTGGATACTGTTTTTGAGACAGGGTTTCCCTGAGTACCCAAGGCTGGCCTGGAATTCACTGTGTAGCTCAGGATGGCTTCAAACGTATGGTAATTCTTTCTTAGGCTCATCAATTGTTGGGATTACAAGAGTGAGCCACTATGCCTGGCTATATTCTATATTTTACATATCAGAAAAACCAAAGGAATGTGTGTTCTTATAAATGACAGAAAATCTACAGAACAGCCAGCATGAAGATCTTCAAAAGAATTAGAGGAAATATTAAGGTCTGCTGACAGCATAAATAAAAGACCATAAATAGGGCTGGAGAGATGGCTCAGTGGTTAAGAGCACTGACTGCTCTTCCAAAGGTCCTGAGTTCAAATCCCAGCAACCACATGATGGCTCACAACCATCCATACGGGATCTGAAGCCCATCTTCTGTAATGTCTGAAGACAGCTACAGTGTACTTACATATAATAAATAAATAAATAAATCTCTTAAAAGACCATAAATAGAATTTATATAAGACCACAGAAAAGAGTACTTTGATCAAAAATTCACATTTCAAAATGTTTTATATCATGGTATTTCATATAGGCAATTATACTATTAAACTGTAGTGACATAGAAGTTACTATATGCTCCTCTACAAATGTTAAAACCACAAAGCTTGCAGAATCACTGCCCATGTATTAAGGAGAAAAATCCCAGAAATAAGAATGGCGTTTCAGTTACAGGGCATCACATTACTGCTGTTTTAGTGTCACAGAGGACAATGTTGTGTCAAAACTAAGAGATATGGATGGTCTCATAGATGAAAATTTCTCAACAAGAATAAAAAGTGTGAGATTAAAATAGCTTTGCAGGGGCATTGGAAAGATGGTTCAATGGTTAAAGGTACACATGACTCATGTAGAATCAGACAATACACCCAGATTAGACAGGGCACAACCACCTGTAATGCCAACCCCAAAGGATCCCATGTTCCTGATTGGCCTCTATAAGCACCCATACACTCATGCATGTACCCATGAGACAGACACACAGAGGCAAACACATGATTAAAAGTAAAAATAAGGTCTGGGAGATGGCACAGTGCCTAGGAGCATTTGCTGAGGACATGTGTGAATTACCTGGAACCCATTTAAGACAACTCACAAATGTCTGCACTCCAGCTCCCAAGGATCCAAGCTCATTTGGGACTGCTGCAGGCACTGCATGAACAACGTGCACAGACATACCTAGGCACACACAAGCACACACAGACAATAAAACTTTTTGAAACAAAAATTTTAAAGACATAACCTCACTCTCCTTTTCAATGACTTTATGAAGTTAACATGTACACTTAATGCATCAAACTTTTTAGAAATGACATAAAAATTGTCTCAAATTCAGGAAAGGGCAAGAAAGTGGTGGGACATTAAAGACAAGAGTGTAATTTACATCATGTTAGAAAACAACTGTGTACTAGCTTTGGCCTGGGCCTTAGTTAATTTTCTATTGCTATGCAAAAGCACCAGGGCCAAGGCAACTTACAGAAGGAAAGCTTTACTTTTGGCTTAAGGTTCCAGAGGGATAGGACTCCATCAACAGCCATCAAGGTGGGGGAGCATGCCAGGGGCGCCTGAGAATTCACATGCAGGAAGCAGGGAGGAAACTCAAAATGGGGCAAGTCTTTAAGCTCTCAAAGCCCACCCCAATAATACACCTCCTCCAAGAGGGCCATATCTTTAAAGTCTCCCCAAATAGAACTACCCACTGGGGACCACATATTCAAATGTCAGAGACTCTGGGTACCATTTCTCATTCAAACCATGAGAGTTTACATTGCTCCATATGTTAATTCTGACGAAAAATTCAGTCCAATGATATATTAAGTAGTACAAGTAAGAGTTTCCCAACTCTAGGTGAGTAGAACCACAAAGAGGAGAAAGCTATGCAGTGTTATGGTGTCAATCAAGATTGTATTGGGGATCATTTGGGCACAATACAATAATGGAATTCTGGAGACAATATGGGATCCACCACAAAGTTGTAGTGATCAGAAGCCAAAGAGCTGCAGATTTATACTTGTCCAGCAGTTATTAACTAATGTTGGCTGCTGTCCAGGGGTCTTAATTCTCAGGTGCTAACTAGTCGTTTTATTTTACATGCAAGATCTAAAAATAGTGTGGGTCAGTGACACAGCTTTTGACTACTCAGAGAAAAACCACAAAAAAACTAAAAGAGAACAAAAACTATCAAGAGTATTCATGCCTGGAACTGGAAAAACAGTGCTAATGAAGTCTCAGACCTTGGAAAGGAACCTGCAACACCATTTAAATAAACCAGCCAAATCCATACCTAACAGCATTCTAAATATTTTTTTTATACCCACAAAGAAGTGCAGTCCTCACCCCTGAGCAGGGGGACTTCACTTTGTAACACAGAGAGAGAGATCATGACAAACACTACAAAAAACCAAAATGCAGAGTTGTGGAGCACAGTCCCAGCTGTTATATCCACAACTTCACATTTGCAACTAAACCTTATGGATCATTGCTGAAGAGGAAGCAGAAGGATTGAAGGGCCAGAAGAACAGTAAGGCTGCTGTGAGGTTGTGTCTCTTAGAAATGTCAGAAGCCGTGGCCATTAAGTTTCACCCTATGGCTCCCTAAACAGGACAAACTTGGAGGACACCAATAGGCATGCTGGGGGGGGAGTGGGGGACACCTGAGGTGCCACCACTAGACAGAGAACTAGAGGTAACAAAGGAACATTGGGAGCAGGAGCTCTTCTCCTGGGAGGAGCACAGGTTGCTTATCTGCACAGATTATAGGCATTAGTGATTAAGTCTCAGTCACCAAACAGCACAGCGCTGTTGCCTTAAGGAAAGAAATAAAAGCAATTACTTTCTGAAACCATTAGCTAAGAGCCAGTCTAGACTGCATGCTAGTATTCTCTACTTCATGTTCCCCATGTCATCTGTCCTCTGTTATATGAGAACAGATATGCCAGCCCAAAGACTATCCTGTGGATCTATCTGTACCTAACTCTGTGTGTCTGTCCCTGTGTGTGTCTGTCTCTTGTATGAGCCATGTGTGTCTGTCCCTTAAAAGGGGTTTTGATACATAGTATTTTTCTTCCTTTGTTGTTGTTTAGAGATGGGGTCTCACTATGGAGCCCTGGCTGTCCCAGAAGTCACTATGTGGAACAGGCTGGCCTGGAAACTCACAGAGACCTGCCTACTTCTGCCTCCTGAGTGCTGGGATAAAGCAATGTACTCCCCCCACCCCCGCCCGTGTTGATTGACTAGTATTGAGGGAAAAGCATCACATAGGAAGGAAAGAAGACACTTTACAGGAATCATTACAAGGGATTAAGTCTATGGCTCCAAAGGATCACAGCTGAGGCAGAAAACAAACATCTTTCAACAACCAATATCCATAAGTGGATGGGTGCTCTAAACCTGCAGGATGGATTTCCAGATGCTTCTTTCGAATTGTGTTTACCAACAGGAGCATGAATGAGTATATAACTTAAGATGGCAGCTTGGGTTGTAAAAGTTAATCACACGCTAAATCAAATGCAAATAAGGCTGGGTTTTATATTGTTCTCTTAAAGGCAGGTTAAACAGTTTCAATTCACACAGTCTAGCAGTCTTACCTCTTTAGTGACTTCAAGGTGTCTTATTAATATTGGTTGTGATGTCCAGCAAAATTCCATCCTCTGACAATGTAAGATACACTTTCAGAGTATTGTGTGACCAAAGTTACCATTTCTCACAATGTTCAGCCCTGATAACATATATACAGGTATCATTATACAGACTGAGGAAGTTTTATTTATATATCTGTATCTGTATCTGTATCTGTATATATCTATATCTCTATCTCTATGTCTAAATCTAAATCTATATCTATGGTGGGTGTGTGGGTATGTGGATGTGTGGGTGTGGGTGTGTATCTGTAGAAGATGAATGGAGGTCATGATTTTTAACGGGAGGAAGGATGGATACATTAGAAGGCTTGGAGAAAATGGAAG
The DNA here is from genome assembly GCA_902729485.2 of Mus minutoides. Taxonomy (NCBI): domain Eukaryota; kingdom Metazoa; phylum Chordata; class Mammalia; order Rodentia; family Muridae; genus Mus; species Mus minutoides. The sequence goes on along the minus strand of LR754444.1, from coordinate 14,716 downwards.
GGTGGAAATGATGCAATTGTAATATGATTTCAGGAAAATTAAAAAATGTAAGGAGTTCTGAGAGGCTAAAGACATTCTATGATTATGTACTGATTATGCTTACATGAGTAAGTCTCAGTGTTAAAATGTGACAGCTAGGTGTTGTCCCCTCTAGCCCTGTTTACAACAATCAGCAACACTAACAAGAAGATGTTTCAGTTACCTGGGCTGGATACTCTTGTTGTAAATGTGTACTCATTGGGCTATGAAAGAATAGGCATGAAAATGATTGGCATCTGAGGATGACAATCATGTATGTAAGTCACAGCTAACATACCTTTCTGCATATCATGATTTCAGTATTACCAAACTGAGCATGGAAACACATGCCTGTAATCCTGGCACTTGGGAGGATGAGGTAAGCAGAATGTTCACAAGTTCAAGGCCAGTCTAGGTCACATCGTGAGTTTAAGCACAGCCTAGGATATATAAAGAAATAGCCTCTCCAGAAAAAGGATATAAAATAAGTCATTTTTTATTAATTGTTGAGAAAGGGTTTGCAAGGGAACTAATATATGAGTCACAGTTCTCTGGAGACACAGTTGATACAGAAAAACTACCTTTATCTAGCTATCATCTATCTACTTATCTATTCAGCTACCATCTATACATCCACAACTACCAGCTGCCCATCAAGATGAATGTCTCTCAACTGTCTATCAAAGTATGAAGGGGAATTATTATGATACCTTACATGCTCTGTTCTAGCTGATCCAAGAATGAATAGCTTCTGACAGAAATTGCAAGTATCATCCAGGAGGTGGTGGCTCATTCCTTTAATACCAGCACTCTGGTGGCAGAGGCAGAAGGATGGATGTGAGGTCAAGTCCATCCTGGTCTACACAGAGAGTTCCAGGACAGACAAGTCTCCACGGAGAGATACTGTCTTGAACCAAACAAACAGACAACCACAAAATGAAGAAACTTCAAGCATCCAATAGTTTATGTAGTAGACTGGGTGCCTCAAGTGGTCTCTAGTGTATATTGAAATGAAGAAAAAGAAGGTTCGAATATCAGTGAAGGAACATACTTGCAAGCTACAGTCAGGGAAAGCAGGCAAAGAGCCAAGGCATTCCTTTCCCATGTCCTTTTGGGTAGGCAGCCATCAGAAGGTGTCACCCAAACTAATTTAAGAAAGGCCAAATTTGGGACCTAATCTCAGAAGGTGCAAATTGTAGAGTGGATCTTCCCAGCCCCAATGATTCAGTGAAGAATAATCCCACATGTGGGTCCAGTAGCCTGGTCTTCTTTGGTTATGGAAGTGGTCAAGTTACGACCGAGGTTAGCCATCACACCAAGATTCAGCTAACACTTAAGATGTAACCCAGGCTGGCCATGAGCATACAGTCATGTGCTTCTGCTTTCTAAGATCTGAGATCTTCTGCCTTCACCACCATACTTTTCTGCGTCACTTTCATGAATTATAGAGTGGCATGTTGAATCAAGTGTGAAGAGGCAGATCTGTAGTCCCATTTACCTAAGAAGCCCACTGGAACCCACAAGCTTCAGACACCCTGGGCAACACAGCAAAATCGCATCTACAGCCAAGGCAAAACAAACAAAACAAACCCCTAGGTTCCCCAAATAAAGCCATTGTAGTTTTGGTAGAATGGCCAAGGTGGGCTGTCCTGTTACAGCTACATCAACAATGTTTAGGCAACAAGGCTCCCACAGAAGTGCTTCCTTTGTCTGCTGAGCCATCTCCCTGACCCCTTTCCACCTTCTTTGGAAACAGCACTTGCCAGAATAGCCCTCTTTGGTTCAGTCTCTTGCCTTTGCCTCTCTCCTGGCCTTTTAGGCACTGTCTCTGGTAGCCAAGGCTAGCCTCAAATGTGCTGTGTAAACATGGTGACCTTAAACTCATTTTTTTATATATTTAATTTTTAGAGACAGGGTCACTGGATGTAGCCCTGATTGTCTGGAAACTCCCTACATAGACCAGGAAGGCTTCAAACACACAGAGATCTGCCTGTGTCTTCTTCCCAAGTGTTGGGAATAAAAGCTTGGAGTCCTTTGACCTTCTCCCTACCTCACCACTGACAGATTTTTCTCTATGTAGCCCTAGTACCCTGGAACTTGGTCTAACAAATCTTGCTTGTCTCTGCCTCATTGAGTGACAGGATTAAAGCCAGGGGTCCACTAAATTGTTGATCCAACTGCCTCACCCTCCTGCATGCTAATTGAGGCACTATAGCTCCTCTGTGTGTGTGTGTGTGTGTGTGTGTGTGTGTGTGTGTGTGTGTCTGTCTGTCTGTCTGTCTGTCTGTCTGTCTGTCTGTCTCTGTCTGTCTCTGTGTCTCTGTCTCTATCTCTGTCTTTCTCTCTCTGTTTATGTATATGTGTATTTGTGTATGTGTGTGTCTGTCTGTCTCTGTCTATTTCTCTCTGTGTGTGCATGTGCGTGTGTGTGTGTGTGTGTGTGTGTGTGTGTGTGTGTATTCACGTGTGTGGATACAAGCTTGTGTACAGCTGTATTTACATGGAAACCAGACCCACTTTGGGTCACAAGAGACAGGTTGGCCTCTCTTTGGGGTTTTTCCACTTTGGACACTAGGCTCACTCTTTTGTTAACTTCAGGGGATTTTCCTGTTTCTGGCTCTCATTTTCTACAGGAACGCTGGGATTCAGACACTTATGCCAAATGTGTGGTTATAACATTGGTTCTGGTTTCTCAAACTCAGTTTCCTATGCTTGCACAGCAAGTGCTTCTACACACCTAAGCATGTGTGTGTGTGTGTGTGTGTGTGTGTGTGTGTGTGTATGTATTCACCTATGTGGATACACGCTGTGTGCATGTGTTTGTGTGTGTGTGTCTGTGTGTATTCACGTGTTTGGATACAAGCTGTATGCATGTGTTTGTGTCTGTGTGTGTGTGTGTGTGTGTGTGTGTGTGTGTGTTTCCAGAAAAGCCAAAGCTGGCTTTTCTGGAAAGGGCATTCTTAGTATGCACCAAAGGCTGGCCCCAAACCGGACATTCTCCTGCCTCAGGCTCCAGTCTAGAGTGCTGGGATACAGGGGGGTGATACAAGAGCTGAAATGTTCTGTCACTATCATATTTACTCCAAACCTGTGATGTGGGAGATATCTGGGGATGAGAAGTACCATTATACATAACATACATAGATTTATTAATATATATATATATATATATATATATATATATATATATATATATATATATACATATATACAATATACAAATATACATACATGCACAAACACATATACACACATATACATGTACATGCATATGCACATATATACATATATATTACACTTGGTATGGCAGAAGGAGGAAGACAAAAGAAATTTTAAGAATCCTAAAAGGTTTTTCTGTTTGGAGAGAGAAATGAGGTACCCTCAAACTATGCCCCAAACCTGAGGTCATGTTGTTCTTGAAAAATGAACTTCTTAGGAATATTTTATGTTCATTGCACATGAAGCCATGGTGGTGGAGTATACTTATATGACCAACACTTGTGAGACTTCAAACCCCAGAATTTGGAGGCCTGTCTGGAGTTCATAATGAGTATCAGGTCAGTCAAGGCTACAGAGCAAGGCCATGTTTCAAAAACAAAAACAAAAACAAAAACAAAAACAAAATACAAACTTTCTCAGTTAGGGTTTTACTGCTGTGAACAGACACCAGGACCAAGGCAACTCTTATTAAAAAAACAACATTTAGTTGGAGCTGCCTTACAGGTTCAGAGGTTCAGTCCAGTATCATCAAGGTAGAAGCAGGGCAGCATCCTGCTGGTACAGGAGAAGCTGAGAGTTCTACACCTTCATCTGAAGGCTGCTAATGGAAGAATGGATTCTAGGCAGCTAGGACGAGGGTCTTAAGCCCATGCCCACAGTGACACACCTAGTCCATCAAGGCCACACCTCCTAATAGTGCCACTCCCTAAAACAAGCATACACAGACCATCAGACAAACAAACCAACAAAACCCCAAATATAAACAAAAGCAAAACCTTCAGGGTAAGCACATAAAATTTAAAAACTGAAGCTTTACATCAAAAGGTTAAGAGGCCATCTTATTGTTTATGAGAAAGCAATTTTGAAAATGGTGTTCTGAGCAGAGATACTGACAGGGTCAAACTGCTAAACATTACCCTGTACTGTATTTTAGACAATAGCTAGTGGAGTCTATCTTCAGAATGTGCTTTTGTGGCTGGTTTGATGGCTGTGCCCAGATAAAGGCAGGCTCTAAGCCTGGTGACATGCTGTCAATCCCTGGAACCTACGTGGTGAAAGGAGAGAACCCACTGCCCCAAGCTGTCCTCTGATCCCCACATGAGCAGTTTGTTCTCTACACTCAAGCACAGAAGAAGAAATGGATACAGAAAGGAATAATTCAACTAGTGCTCAGAAGTACATAAAGTAAGGTTGTCTGCATATACTGTATAGTTATTATAGTCCTGTAATTATTCTGTGTGTATGTGTTGGGGTTGTGTATATGGCACTGCACATGCGGATTTCAGACAACAACTTTCAGGAGTTAGTTCTCTCCTCTTTATCTCAAGACCTTCCCAGATCAAACTCAGGGTGTCAGGCTTGGTGGCAATTTCCATTGTGCACTGAGCCATCTGACAGGCCCTGTTACTGTGCTGGTCATCTGTTCCTCTTGGCTATCCTCTTGGCTAACGTCAGTAAACTCTCATCTACATGCAGGCGTCCTGTATTCTCCTAAGATGTAGTACTTTCTGCTGGGATTATATGTTCCTCTGCTAAGAGTGTAGCCCCAAATCCACAGTTGTCTGTAGCCCAAATCAAGAGTTGACACACTTACCATCTGCTTATTCAACAGGCTTGTGAGAATATGGCAGGCTTCCTTCTAATCAGGAGAAAACCTGCTTTGAGGACAGAAATAAGCACAACAGGCTGAGCATAAGAGGCTCCAGGCTCCTTTTGGCCTCCTGCTATAGGGGGCAGGGGTTGTGACTGAGGAAGGCACCTGGGCATTGAGCAGAGGTCTGGCTTTGCAGTGAGGCTGTGGAGCAGCCTGTGTCTGTTAACCCTGAGAAGGAGTAAGAGCTTGGACAGCAAGAGGAAGAAAGAGTGAGTGAATGCAGTCACCAACGGGGAACAAAGTGTGCAGAAGAGGACTCTAGTGACAGTCCAGGAGCTCAGTGCTCACACTAGGTGTCCTCTTGTTCACCACACTGTCTGCTACAAGTCAGGCTTTTCTCTCCTCCCCCAAAGCCAAACCCAGGCATTTGCAGGGGCCCTGATTACTTGCCTTGGCCTCACTGTTTATGGGCCACCATTGTTCTCACAATGGTTTGACTATTTCCCTTGTTCCTACTCTTCCTTCCCTCTTTGGCGTGCCCACTTCCCAAGCTGTGAAATATTTTGGGACCACACTAGGCTTCCATTTGACTCATTTCCTACCATTGGGTGTGTGTGAGTGCTACTGATGTTTTTGTCCTCCCAGTTCCTGGTCCCAAGGATCTCTTATCTCTTACCTTTCACTTTAAGCTCACAGGGTTTAGAATGTTTTGTTAGAGCAGGTGGTCTCCAAGTCTCCCACACTTGAAAACAGAGCTGTAAATCAAATCCCCCTAAAGGCACCATGATGTCATAAGATCCCTGTGCTGGGGGGGGGTAGTGAGAGTGTGGGGAGGGAGGGGGTCTTTGTATGCAATCTCTGTCTCTGTCTCTCTCTCTTTCTCTCTGTGTGTGTTTCTCCCTCCCCATCTCTGTCTCTCTCTCTGACTCAGTTTCTCTGTTTGGCTCTGTCTCTTTGTCTGTCTCTGTCCCCATCCCCCCTCTCTGTGTCTGGCTTCTTACAGGCTCCTAGGCACAAGCAGATGGTGTCCTTGTAAAGAAATGCCCTGACTTACTCAATCCTTACCCTGAGGCTGACTTTACAGGAAGAGCTGACTTCAGGCAACTGGGACTAAGGGCAGAGTTAAGTCTTTCCACAGTGGTTTTGTAGGAGTCCTCCTGAGAAAAAGGGGACCTAGAGAGACTGAATCATCATCAGAGGCTGCTTTGCTGTACTATTTAAACTTCTGAGGATTTGAGGATCACACAATTTGCCTGAAATTTTCATCAATTATAGGTCCCAGGTCCCTACTGGCCTCAACCCCCCAAACAGAAAATATGTTATATCTATTTCTGTCTTACTCTATCATCCTTTCTCCCAGGTCTCAAGTTTCCCTGAGCTTGTGAAGCAAGGGTTTAGGTTAAAGCTAGAGTGGCTTAGAGAACATAAACCAAAGAAAACCAATGTAACAAGTAGAGAGTGGATTCATGGCTTGCCCTTTAAGAACAAGCAGCCTCTGAGGACAACTGCTTCTCTTCAGGAGGAAAAGGATTAGTTCCCAGAACCCAGTGGTATCTTACAACCCTCTCCAACTTCAGTGCCCTCTTCAAACACCAGGGACCTGACAGAATGTGTTGAAGACAGACATGCAGGCAAGAATGCTTGCTCAATTTATATAAAAAAGAATAGAATCTCAAATAAAAAGAGAAAAATTGTAAGGGGAAGACTGAACCAAAGGGTAAGAACGTTTCTGATCTTCAAAATACAATTTACATAGGCTAGAGGCACACCTTGGCAGGCAAGAGCACCCAGTGCTCTCCCATACCAACCAGGTTCCTGCTGAACACACACTTGGTTGCTCACAGGGGTTGTAATCCCAACTGCCAGGTGTCTTTCGTCCTCTGCTGGCTCAATTGTGTATTGCATAGACTTGATGCATTGACACATGTTAGCAAAACACATAAACCTTTTTAAAGATATTCTTCGTTTGTTTCCTATTTAATAGTGCTCACCTGCACCTAAAAGGTTCCTGCCAAGTGTGTGTCAATGCAGGATATCTTCAGAAGGACAGAGGTTTTGGAAGAAGGGGCCAGTGTAGACTAGGAATATTCTCTGACTCAGTCATTCAGGACTAAGGAAGGACACTGCACAACTGTTGCTGCAGCTGCATTGCTGCTGAAGAGGATAGGATTGCCCAAAGGGTAGATCTCCAGCCAGCCCACTCACCTCTCCTACAGCACAGTCCTTGGTAGATCACAGGGAAAATGCCAGACTCCGCCAGAGGCGTCCAAACATTTCCCAAATTGTCTAGGGGTATCTATTTAAAAGTAAAAGTATGATTAAAATCACCCCTCATAACTCTTCAACAAGTTGAATGCAGGCACATATTTATTCGCCCTTACCCTGACTTAGGTTTCAATGTTTTAGGACGTTGTGGACTAATCCCAGGATCTCATGTTTACTAGTGCTCCACACTCTGATGTTACAAGCCTGCTTTCAAACAGCAAGCAAACAACCAAACCCAAATCTTAAGAAATTGCTACAGCATAGGGTCCATTTCACAAAACACTTTGACTTTTCCCTTTAATTTGAATAATAATCTGTTTTGTGGACATTTGAGGTGCAATTTGCCAGTGGTAGCACTTCTGAGACAAATAGGACATATTCTAATATAGAGTCCATGGAGATATGCACCACTGCATGTGAGAATGGCCAACGTTTCCCTGTTCAAAGGAAGGAAAGGAATAAACAGGAAGAGATACACTACAGTGTTGCTCAATCATACAGGGTCAGGAGAACCACCAAGCATATTAGAAAGAAACAGAATACATATGACACTGAAAGGTGGCTCAAGGATTTTCTGGTTGTATTGGGATACTAATTTTTTTCTAGTAATATAGGAGATAGTAGATTTGCTTCAACATAATTGATTTTTAAAGAGTTAGCAAGGAAATGTGAACAGCAGTTGCCCCTTCCCACTGGAGGAAAAGGCCTTGTATTACACCACATGGAATCAGATCTGGAGCTAAATGAATAAGCAGTCTGGCATTCAATCTTTCATGCCCCATAGAAGCAAGTTAGCATGTATGTCCATGGTTTTACATACATTATTAGAGTTCAAGGACAAATTTGGTGGTCCTTGTTTGCCAATTAGCTGTTATTATTCCTGTGTCTTCAGTATCTTTCCTATAAGGATCCATTTCAACCCAGAGACACCTTTATGACTTTTAGCCTGCAATGGGGAAAACTAGATGAATTCCATCTCCTGAAGGGCATAAAGGTCCACCACCTGTGACTGCCTATCAGTAAGGCTTCCACCAGGCTGGCTACCCACTGAATCTTACATCTGCAGTATGCTGGTAGAATGAACATCAGGCCACAAACATGTCTTTAACTAGACATGGATCCCACGTGCAGACACCTGCAGGGGTAAGGTTGTGGGGGAGGGGTGGTAGGATGCTATACTAAGTAAGACTCCATTTCCTTTTAAATAGCATCTGATGTTTATTCAACGTGAGGAAAAGGATTCTGTACAGGTAGGGCAGACAGGAAGGAAAGAGCACAGGGGCTACTACTGTGTTGTAAAAAGGCATACACATCAGAGAAAGAGCTGCAAACTGGTTTCTCAGGAAAACCAGCTAGTCCACAAGACAAAATGGGAGACAGCAGGTTTCTGGGAGCAGGGAGGTTAAGGGTCCCACTGAAGGTGAATCAATGTCCATGGGCCTTGGGCAGCCCAGGAAAGTCCCAGGTGAGTCCAGATCAGCTAAGGGAAGCAGTCAGTCCACAGATGGGTTTGTGCAGGGGCTTGAAATGGCAGCGTCAGCGCAGGCCTTATGGGCAGAAGCTTGCAGTCTGTCCACCAGATAGAAGGCAGTGGACAGTGTGACATGTACATCAGGTGGCAGGTGATCTGTCCATTAGGTGACAGGAGCCCATCTTGCAGCTGGAGCCTGGGACAGTGTCCAAACCTGACAGGGATGGGCTGAGCTGTCAACAGTGGGAGGCCTTGTGCTCTCCAAAGGCAGGCCCAGCAGGGACAGCAGCAGGGGCCTGGGGAGCTATTCCTGGAACAAAGGCTAGGACACAGGAGGAGACAGGGGCGCGCGCATGCGAGATCTCCAGGCAGGGCGGGCGCGGGAGGTGGGGGAGTTCTTGGGGCGGGCAGGAGGGAGGCCCGGCGGTCGGGGGGGGGGCGCACTCAGCGACCCTGGCTGCAGCCACTTGACAGCACAGCAGCAGCCCACCCTCCTGGAGCCCCAACCCCAGGCCAGGCTTGCCAGAGGCCTAGAAGTCCTCATCCTCCTCCCACCCGAACACCCGCTTCATCTCATTTAGGAAGCCGTTGTAATCATTGAGCAGGGGGCTGTCGATCTTGATGTAGGGGATCACCCACTGCAGGGCCCGGCCCTTGAGGCGGGTGATGAGGAACGTCACCTTGAGCTCGTCGGTGTCGAAGGTCCTGTCGTCCACCAACATGTAGGAGCCGGTCTGCACGATGAACTCCGGGAGCTTGTCCATCTCGCCATCAAACAGCTCTGGAAAGGGGATGGGGTTCCGCCGACGGCGACGCCGGTTGTGCCTGAGCATGTAGGCCTTCGGCCTCTTTACCTTGCCTTGGCCTTCCATGACGCTGCGCTCTCTGGGCTGATCTCACCGCTTGGCGGCCGGGCTGGCTGGCGGCTCGCAGGACTCTTGATGGGGTCAGCTGGGCTGTGCTGGATCTGCAGAGCTCAGAGATTGTCAATTACAAGGCGTCGCAGGAAGTGCGTAGGAGAAGAGGAGGGACTTGTGGTAGGATGCTTGTGGGTTGGACCTCAGTTTGTCTGCGGTGCTGCTGCTGCTGCTGGGTCAACAAACCTTAGTGGTACCCAGTACGCAGGCGTGTTTCTGGGCTGAACTAGGAGAATGCTTCAGGGGTGTTGTTGTTTTGTTTTGTTTGATTTGGTTTCACGTAAGCACAGCCATGATGCAAAGCACAGGCCAGAGTCCTTATTGTACCTAGGCGCTTCTGAGGAAGGCTCTGAGAGTCTAGGAGGATGCTGGAGTCCTAGCATTTTTTTTTTGGGGGGGGGTGATGGTGCAATTACCTGTCACTGCAAAATAAGAGAGCGATTATGGAGTTCTCCCATGCCCATCCAAAGTCCCTCCTTCTCCATCCACTGTGTTTTCCTTCCCAGACCCTAGGATGTGGACACCCTAGAGAGCTAGCTGTTCAGGGGCCACAGTTGCCTGCCTCTCTTGGCCTCTGTGAGTAGGACTAGCTCTCACTTTGAGAGGCTGTTTTTGGAGTCAATAGCAACCCCTGAAATGCTAAGGAGAAGACTACAGACCTGCCCTTTCAGAGAAGCATGCAGAGTGAGCGCGCAGTATCCTGAGAGTTAAAGGTTAGGAATCCCTAACTGTCCTCCAGTAGGGTACCAAGAGATGAAAATTGATGTCAAATGTCCACAAAGACTGGTGGGAGGAGCTTACACACAGCTACAGGATGCAAGGCTGTGTCCAAAAATAGATGGAAAAAAGATTTTTCCAAATTTGGAGAGAAGGGGAGGTTGTGTGATTGTATGCCTTTTGTATGATCCCAGTTGTCAGGCTGAATACATAATTAATATTAATTCCCCAGCGTCTTCCTTTGTACAGAAAATTCCGTGGTATATGCAGTGAGTTGCCTAAAACCCTATCTGCCAGGCTATTGAAGCAGGGACTAGGAAGAAACCATAAGAACCCTAAACTGGGAATTAATTTTGAATGCTTAAGGTCACAGAAGATAAGAGCAGTCAAACAAATGGAAAGAGACCCCTCAGCTGAAAGAGGATGGCTCAAAGTCACAAAGGTGGTCATTTCCCTTAGCTAAGGAGAATATGGGGTTGTGAATTTCCTGACCACCTGCAGAGTTGTGAATGATAACCCAGCAGCTACTGTCCCATACCAACCAGGTGACTGCAGAAATCTTCCTCTCTCTGTAGGTGTTTCCTCCTTAGCCAGGGCCACAGTGACCTTTTAAATGCTAATGGGAACCTTCTCCCCTGCCCCTGACTCCATTGTCTGAAGGCCAATATTTCACAGGGCATAGTAATGGGCAGTGCAGTACATATACTGCAATGCAGCCTTCAACACAGTAGTTCAAACAAAGCTGGCCTTTGGGCTTCTGCTTGGCTGCATTCATGTCAGAGGACACTCCTGGTGCTTAAAGCTCTGCTCAGTGGGAGGCAGTTAGAGCAGGACTTGAAAGTGGTAACCTCAGGATGAGCTAAGTTTCAGCCTTTATCCCAGGATCAGCAGGGACCACTTGCTCTCCTCAGAGCCCTGTGAAGACATTCCCTGTGACAGGGCAGGGGGAGGGGCGTGCAAGTCAGGAAGAGGGTGTGCAGGACAGCCTAACTACCCTGGCAGGCTCATCTCAGACAAGCAGCTCAACAACTGTGAAGAATATCATCTCAGCTACCCTGTCTGGGCTAGGTTCCTGTGGCAGCGCAAGCTGACTAAATCACTGTGGTTGTTCATGAGCATTTCTATTAAAAATATACAAGGAGGCTGCAGGGCCTCCCTTCTGTGACTCCTGCACTGAGAATCAGAGGAGGAGCCATTGCAGGAATGAGGGCAAGGCAGGCTCCACACTCAATTCTATGGTACCTCCAGTTACATCTAAAGATACTGTCAAGAAAAAATAGTAATCATATTACTAACTGACCTGAGAAAAACCATGTTGAGGTAGTAAGGTATTCATGGCAGGGACACTTACAAGGATTTCTAAGAACAAATAAATACCCAGAGAAACGGGAGCACATTAGTATTCACTGCTAAGGTAAAATTACATGAGGGACTTGTTCAGATTACAGAGACAGTGCTTCATTTACTGTGTAGTCCATGAGAAGAGTCTGGCCCTGCTGCTGGAGGGAGGCAGAGGCAGGCAGATCTGAGTTCCAGGCCTTCCTCCCTGATCTACAGAGTAAGTTTCAGGACAGCCAGGGCTACACAGACAAACTCTGTTTGAAGAAACCAGGGGGAGTGGTTAGGGCAGGGGAAGGGAGAGAGAGAGAGAGGGGAAGGGGAGAGAGAGACACTTTGCACTCTTAGACTGGCAATGCAGGCACATACTCTGACTCTCAGGATTTGGAATCCCAGACCTGTAGATCTGTGAATTCCTGGTGAGGCTGTTCTACAGAAGGAGTTCCAGCAGAGTCAGGGCTACACAGAGAAACCTTCTGTCAAAATCCAAAGGGGATTGGTGGAGTAAAGCACTGTGTAAGGACATTTTGCATCAGTCTCATAATGGTGGCTTGGCATGATCCATCAGTCCCTCTCACATTCTTGGGTACTAGCTATACAAGGTCCCTGGGCCATGCCAGGATCCATCATGTCTATTTGTAAAGCCTGATCAGACATGCCACACCTGGGTGTTGCAGCACCAAAGATTCTGATGCTATAATGTGCTTGGCCACGGAAGTGGTACATTTTTGCCTTATTTCTGTCTGTATGTATGAATGAATGTATGTATGCATGTATGTATGCATGTATGTATCTAGTGACTCTTCTATAGCATAGAACCCAACAGAACATTCTCCAGCTGATACTTTGAACCTAACGAAGTTTTTCACTGGAAGGCAGCATGTCCATCATAAAGATCAAAACAGAAATGTACCAATCTAGGCACACATGCATTCTTATAATTCATAAAGATCATGCTACAGGGCAAGGGAAATAGTTTTGATGAAGATAGATTTGTTGGTCGGTGCCTGCTGTTCCATCAGGAGGATTGAATCTGTCCATGTTTAACCTAATAAGGAGAGGGCTTTAGCAGAGCTTCACTCTGGCTAGGGAGAGATGGAGGAGGCTCACTAACCTGGCTAGGGGCTGCCTCATGAATATCAACAGCTCTCATAGAATGCCTAATGTGGCCCCTCATGGGAGCCATAGTCCTGTCCCCTGAATCCTCCTTAGTGTGTGACTTAAGGACTGACAACCTTGGGATGGTGACAGCCTACAGAAACAAAGACTTCCTTCTTTTGGTCCTCCCCTGCTGCCTCACCACCTCAGGCAAGGGCAGGGACCAGGATCCAGGAAAGGGTTAACTAGGCAGGGTCAGGCACCAGGGAAACCAATTCTGGATCAATAGGGAGGTGCACATCTCCTGTACTATGTGTGCAGCAGCAAGCATTTTGTATGCACATTTGGACCAATGGGAAACTGACATGAATTCTGCAATAGTTAACCATCACATTTGTCACTTTGGGGAGGTTTCAGGCTGCCAGCATTTGAGGGCACTTCTTTAAAGCCTGGGGCTAGGCACCTGTCACCTTAGTCCAGGCCACTTCAGAGCTTCCCCTGGTTCGCCAGTATCTTCTATTTCATGTCAGGCTGCCTACCAGCAGACAGGAGCACTAGTACTATCCTGGCTGGATGGAACCCTGCCAATCCCCCACTGGTCCCTACCCAGGGGCCACAGCTCCCACAATTCAGGTGTAGAGAAATGTTTGGTTTCCAAGGTAGCATTGACCAGAGAGCAGTAAATGATGGTGGCAAAATTGACTATTCATATGATGGTAAGGGAAATCCAGTCTAGCTCACCCTCCAGGGATGTATGCTGCTCTTAGTGTAGTAACAGAGTATGCTAGTTCATGGCCTAAAACACATTCATGACCTGAGAATGGGATGAAGACTTTACCTAACTATACCCAACCATCATCTCCTGAAGCGTTGAGCACTGTACCAAGGGCCTTGAAGAAGCTTGTCAAATACCACATCTGCCTGTCGAATACATCTACAGCCCTAAAATGTCCTTAATGTCTTTAAGAAAAAAAGTATCAGCAACAAATGTCCCCCAAAGGGTATGAATTTGTGTTTGTTGAAAGTTATTTAAAAGTGAATTTAGATGTTACCCTAAGTGCAAGTCCGTGAATCTGAGAACAGAGTGGGAGACTGGGCCAAGCCAGTCACAAGTCCAGCAAGTCCAGCGGGATGAAATGGAAATTAAATCTGCATCGGAAGCCACCAACAGAGATACCTATGAAGAGCTTCTGCTTGCCCTCCCTCATATATGAAGACGTTTCAAATGAGAAAAGGAAAAGAACCAAACACAGCAGTAGAAGAGGCTGCAGTGGTGAAGAGGATGGGGTGAGGGTGGGAGAGGAGAGAGCAACCTGGGGGGTGGGCAAGCTGTAATCACCCAATGAGCATGCTTGGAATACCCCTCACTCTTAAGGTCCATCTCCATCAATCGATACAATTTAAAGCCCAGAAACCAATCAGTGAGGAAAAGATCAAACTTAATAGAAGCAAAGAAAGGGCCCACAGAGGGCCAGAATTTGCTTCCCAGTACCAGTAAACCATCAAATCAGGTGGCTTTCAGAAAGGCCTCCTCCTATCAACCAGTCTAACACAGTAGATCCTCTGCCCTCTGCTGGCCGTCTCCGGTACTGCACCTATGAGCTCAAAAGGACAAAAAAACTGCACATCATAAAAAGAAATCTTAAAAACAAAATAGGCCAAACACTTGAATGAGACTTTAAAAATCATGAGAGTCAACTCCACCATGGAACTATATACGGGCTTTAGCAGCTTTTGTCTGAGAAAGATGCTAGGAAAACCAAATTGAATATGATTTTGCATACCTATCAAGACTGGTTAAAATTTAAAAGTATTCACGACACAGGTGAGCAAATAAATGAGACATTTGAAAATGATTTTAAAAATAGGGCTGGAAATGTTAATAATATATGCCAAGATGTATACCCATGTCAGAAAACTGTGACTGGACTCCAGGTGTAGCCCAGCTGATGGAATGTTTCCCTCAAACCCCGGGGTCAACCTCAGCACAATGCTGAATTCAGGCTGGATGGTCTGCACCCGTGGTCACAGTGCTCAAGAGAAGAAGGAGAGGGAACCACAAGAGCCAAGTCCTCCTTG
>LR753729.1:104536-152408 GCA_902729485.2 Mus minutoides | reverse complement strand
GGCGCGGTTCTCTAATGATGTCTATCTTACCCCCAGCTAAGAATCAGTAAAATTTTACTTCATCAAAGCCATGTTAGATTAGTAGATTTTTATCCTTGGATTGTATTTTTAATGCTTTATGTCATTTTTTTTTCTAAATCCTTAGGGATGTTTTTTTGCTAAAATGTTATGAATAAGTATGTAAAGACCACTGGATTTACTGCTTCTATGCCCGCTAACTACATGTCTCCCTGTTGCACCTGAGTAAAAACATTGTTTTTTAATAAAATAAAAACTAGCATGAAATGATCAGTAACTTCTATAAAATGATAATCGTATTATCTAATATCTCTTAAAAATTTCCCCCATAAATGTAAAAGGTTCCTAATTTTACTAAGGCTAAAAAACATATAGCATAACTAAAATACTGCACATTCCATAGTGCATTCTGCACTCTGCCACTAATCTTGGGCCGCACATGTAGTCTCATTCTATGATGGTGTTTTCATCATAGCTGCTGGAAGCATTCATTCATTTTTATGTTGATTTAAATTTTACTTTTATTCCTTGATACACAACCCAGTGCATTTGAGTGACAGAGTTGAATGTAAAATACATAACTACCCACTGAGTGCACAGGCATCATCATTGAAACACAAAAGGTTCATACAGAAAGCTTAAGCAGGGACGTATCTGGAACTTTACCAAACCAATAACCTTCAGTATATAGCTTTAAACATTTGTTAAAGGCATAGTGTAAGCAGGTCCACACATTCTTAAAATGTAGTAATGTTTTATATTTGCTATATGTACATGGAGATCAAAGGCTTTGTCATAAGACCTCTGATATTGTTTGAAGATCTTATTTGAGGTAGAGGTCTGGCTTTTCTTTTTGCTAAGAGCAGAGAACTCACATGCAATACAATGACCTATATTAATAGCATATTTAAAATATTAACTAGTAATTCATGACATTAAATGTTATACTCAGATCTTTGATATATACAATGTCTAAGATATTGAAGTAGTTGTCTTACTTTATGAGCACAGCTTGCCAACATTGATTGTACACCTACTCAGTGAACAGTATTGCAACAGGAATCAAAGCTGCAGAATATTAACTTTGCAACTTCTCACACTGCTGTAGAAAAATATTTGTTTCTCTCTCAAATTACACTGATGATGTGATTAATAAATGTCTTTTTCAGTCCCTCAAAATGCATCATATTTGACAGAGCTTGGAGCTTGTTCTGAACATTTACTCATTCTGTTTGACAGCTGCATGCTGGAAGAATAAAGTTCTAGGTCATACTTGGCTGAGAGCCCCATGACCACATGCTCAAGGCAAGAAAACAAACTCCATTTACAATACTGACACTTTAAATTTCTGATGTTTCACTACCTTGTTTTAACTGATATTCTCTAAAATAATTTCTTAACATAGACAACTTGTTTTCAGAAACCCCACATATTTGAGGTCAATGCAATGGTAACAAGTTTATCAATATTATTTTTCTTTTAGACAATGTCAGCACAAAAGAGGTTCACAGTTTCTATCTCACGTTACTACTAATTCAATATAACTATATTCATTTTTGAGAAATAACATTGTAAGTGTGTCCTGTATTTGGGCTTAATTCTTTCTGGGTCATCTTGTATTGCAGTATAGAAAACCAACAATGGTTATTATAATAAAATGTGGGGAATATTCTTCCATTCTGCCTCATAATCCACTCTCTAAGAAAGGATTAAATGCAAACTGCATGTAAAAACTATGCTTCTTTAAGGAGCATAGTTGTAAACCAATGACATGGACAAACAGAAAGATTCATGTTGTTTTGTATTGTGTTCTGAAAAATAAAGGGATACTGCATTTATTTATGTCTCTTCTTTTCTTTATTTTTTGTTTTTATTTTTATTTTTGTATGAGGGCACTCCTACTTAAACCAATTTCTCCCTGCATATGCATGAAATGATTACCGGATTACACAGGATAGATGAAGTGAAATATTTAGGAACGGTTTCATCCACAAATATGGAACACTAGAATATACAACTAAGGGCATTTACCCTAGAAAGAAGGATGGTGGTGATATTCAGTCCAATGCAAATTTGGAATTTTTTATTGAATTGTCACAGATAGTTCTATGAAACATAGCACAGCCTTCCTGTGTTTAATTGCATTTGTTTGAGGAAAAAGCCTACCAGAAGTCATAAGCAGTTGTTGAAATGTTCCACAGTAAAGAGTGTCTTTGCTGAGAAATGAAAGTTATATTATGTGCTAGCTTTTCATCTATTGCATTTCTTTGCCAGCTGCAGAGACACGTCAGAGGCCATTATTCTGCAAATTGTACTCTCCTTCTCAATTGCTAACCTCTTGTTGACAGTAATCAGAACTTGATGGAGGGACCCCTGCAGGTGTTATGCGATAGTCAATGCAAGTGTGATACAGCATGCGACAGTTTTAGTATTACATCCTGTGGGATGATCCATCATCAGATAATATTTCAGATAATCTTAGTCTTTCAGAAACGTAATTGCTATTTGTCTAATAATATTTCCAGATGGCACAGTGGGTGAGGTATGGGATAAAAATAAAAGACTTTATCAAGCCAGTGCATCGAGAGTGAAATCTGTGGTAAAGTGAATGAAAAACTTCTGTGCTAACATGACTAAACTTCTCTAAAACTAAAATTTTATAAGGCTTTTCATTGTAAAAAAAAAAAAAAGGGAAGAATTGAGAAATAATATTTGAAAACTGTAGGGTGAATTAAAATGTTCCTTCTACAAGGCTTATTTACATTGGACAATCATTGAAAGAGAGATTATTATTGTTATTGTTATTGTTATTATTATTTGTAAAGCCATGTTGCCAGTATATAGTTCATGACAATGACAGTCTCACAGAGAGCATCTCCTGATCAACACCTAAAAATACAAGAATCTAAATTTTTTTCTGAAATTTTGATTTACCTAAAGCCCAAATTTTTGGTTTTTTTATAAAGAGTCACTTATTTTTCATGTTTTGGTAACTTCTACCATTTTCTTTTTCCTTCAACAGAGGATACTAAGACTTGTTTGTTTATTCACCAGTATATGGATACTTTCCTGTTTTGCCTAATATAGGACTCAATTTTTCCAAAATTTTATGCTTCTTATTAAGTGCAGGGCAAGTACAAGCAGGGAACTGGCTTTGAACAAGAGTGAGGTTGAGAATTATCCAAACCCTGAAAATCTCATTTTGATACCAAAACCTCATCTTGAGATCAGCAGGAGTAAGGATTATTCCCTCCCTATTCTCAGCCTGTATGACCCTGGGTACATAGCACAGCTACCTCCATCTCTGTCCTTCATAATGTCATGTAGTCCCTTGGCCAAATTACAGGTTTAAGTACCTGGGATTCCGATTCATGCAAATCAAGCAGACACCTCATCCCTAGACAGTAATATACACTCTCCTTGGAAATATCTACCCACTCCCCAAAGTTTTACAGCTCTCCCACTTTTTAAGCCCTAACTAAGATGGCTACTGTTTCATGGAATATCAGCTATGAGGGCTGTTTTCCTAAATATCATCTCAAAAAACCGTTTCACTTTCCCTTGACAAAGAAGAGCTGTAACACTTAAAACTGGAAATCTCAGAGAAGCCCTCTACACCAGTTTCAGCTCTGCTTCGTTCTTTCCAGACAGGTATGAAGTGGTGCATGGACACTCGAGGTAAAAAGCATAATGTGGAGCCAAAACTAAGTATGGTGTTCTCTAGGATAGCAAAGTCGAATGTAACCAACAGATCACTAGTATGATGTTAGCCTCATATGATGAGTCTGGAAATGTACTGTATGGTTCACTTTTATACGGTTTTTTTTAATTTAATTTAATTTTATTTGTAATTCATTTTTTACACTCCATATTCCATTCCGCCCCCCTTTCAATCCACCCTCCCACGGCTGCCCATCCCATACCTCCTCCCCACCCCATCTCCACGTGGATGCCCCCATGCCCCCATCCCACTTGACCTTTTAACTCCCCGGGGCCTCCAGTCTCTTGAGGGTTAGATGCTTCTTCTCTGAATGAACACAAATCTGGAAGTCCTCTATTGTATGCGTGTTGGGGGCCTCATATCAGCTGGTGTATGCAGCCTGTTTGGTGGTCCAGTGTTTGAAAGTTCTCGATGGTCCAG
This sequence comes from Mus minutoides, assembly GCA_902729485.2. Taxonomy (NCBI): domain Eukaryota; kingdom Metazoa; phylum Chordata; class Mammalia; order Rodentia; family Muridae; genus Mus; species Mus minutoides. Next base: position 148,249 of record LR753729.1, on the reverse strand, counting down.
ATTTAATCAGGCTGCTGGTCCTCATATAGATTCACCCTTCTCCTCAGCTTCTTTCAGCCTTCCCTAATTCAACAACAGGGGTCAGCTGCTTCTGTCCATTGGTTGGGTGCAAATAACTACATCTGATTCTTTCAGGTGCTTGTTGGCGCTTTCTGAGAGCAGACATGCTAGGTCCCTCTTTGTGAGGGCTCCATAGCCTCAGGAATAGTGTCAGGCCTTGGGACCTCCCCTTGAGCTGGATCCCACACTTTCATAAGGTTTGAAAAGTGTAATAGTTCTTTACCCTAACATTTGATTTACTAGGTAATAGGTACAAGGTACTAAAAGAAGAAATAGCATAAATTCAAAACTAGTAGCAGGAAGAAAATCTGAAGGGTAAGAAATCAGAAAGAGAAAAGGGAGATAGAAAATCAAAAATGAATTTATGTATATAAATATAAACTGTTGACTCTTTCAATAGATTAGCAAGAGGAAACAGGTAAAATTTATACCTCAGAATTATCCATGCTTAAAAAGGATTCCAACAATAGCTAATCATTAACTAACTGGTTGTAGAAGGAAACATCTAACCTACCATGAATGATCAGGGAAAAGTAAACAATTTGAAAAGATCAACTATGAGTAATGAGATGAAATCAGCAATCAGTTTTCTCTTCAAAAAAAAATGATAGGATCTGATGATGTCATCTGGTTGTTTGGAGGACAAGGAAGGGAGCTATGAGCAGCTTGGATCTGGGGTAATCAGCAGGGACTTACCCTGCAGGTAGACAAATGGTGGTCACTGTTTCACTGTGAGATATAATACCAAAGAAAGGAGGATGTATCTCATTTACCACAATTTATCTCTGTGTTCAAAGCATAGCTCATAACTCTACTCTCTATATATCCACAAATCAATAAATCTGTTTGATTTAAACATTCTACAAACTCTGTAGACAAGCATATAAATAGAGATATGGATACTTTATATGTACTACAAATCTACATAATTCATTCCTATTCAATATAAAATGTCTTTTAAAAACTTGTGTAATATCTATGGAAATAAAAAAAATACCTCATAAAAATGATAGTGTACTAAGTTTATTTTGACATGAGATTCTAACAGAAAATGTACAATGGATGTTTAATTTGCCTAAGATCACACTACTGTTAGTTTGGTAAAGTTGGACATAGATATAAATGGTTTTCACCAGGGCTAACTTGTATTATCTTACTAATTTCATGAATGGAGTCCATTTTAGATAAAACTTTACCATCTAAGTAGAGAAAAAACTTTACCTCACCAAATGTTAAAGCAAGAACATAATGATTATGCTTTGGCTTAAACATACCTTAAATAAGAGATATATTTCAGTTTCAATTTTAAAGCATATTTTATCCTATTGAAATCTTCACGAGAACTAAGATACCTACAAGAGATTTCCCTTTGCTATTTTATTCTGAAGAAGTTTTCTAAGTTTAAATTCATTACATAAGTTTATGTATATAAAGTAACTACCTGAGTCCATTTAATAATTTATTCATGGAGAGGTCATGTTCACAATATGTACTACAAGATTAGTGTGGTGCACACCAATTGTCACACCCTTTGCCATTACAATAAAAGGGAAAAGAGAGAAATTAGTAAGTAAATAAGCAGGAAAGAGAGAGACAGAGTGAGGAGAGAATGAGAGAGAAAGGGAGGGAGGGGTGGTGAGAAAAGGAATGATAGAAGAAGAGAGAGCAAGACGGAGGAATGGAAGAAAAATAGACTTTTAAAACATTATTAGGAGTTAAATTTGGAGGTCTTGAAGTCTGAGAGTTTTATGACTGGATAAAGTTATGCTTCTCTTTGGGTAGTTCAGAATTTCATTCCAGGTGTGAATAACCTCAGAACAGAGGGACTTTCTGCAAAATACATTAGCTGTAAATTTCTAATAAGAAACAGATTTTTATTTGTGAGGAGAGTTGGTATGGGAATTTGAATTCCACATCCTCCTGTTACAGTTCGCTCAGCAATGCTGTATTTGGGTACAGTGGAGTGGAAAGTAGCGTGGAATTGCCCATAGTCTTAACATCTAACAACAGAGCTCATTGTGAACGTGGACCATAGTTCCCATTAGACCTAGAGGCTGGATGTCTGCCTGATTGAGCTGATCCCATAATGCAGTGAAGAAAAAGCATTACAGAAACAAAATGTTTTTTACCTCAGTTCCTCTCTTCCTTCAGTTTGCTACTGCTGTTCACTCCTCATATGAAGTTAGCATTGGTTATTTGGATTTTCAGTTGAAATAATTATGTAAAAACACGATGAGACTTTCCTCGGCTCCAGCCGCTGTTGCTTTTTCTATTAATTCCCTATGTTACAAATATATATTGCGGCAGAGGAAGTAATTTGGGGTTCTAAACATGTATATTAGGAAACAGTTGTGAAAAACACCTATTATTTTTTTAGTAAAATTAGTGCTCACTTTAGCACCTGTCTCTCCAGCCTCGTTGACCAATAGTATGGTGTTTGTAATTGTTTATGACATCATCACTTCTGGCCATTTTACCAGAGTATCTTTTCTTTCTGTTTCCCTTTGTGCTTTAGACATGCTCATTTAAAAGTCTTTAAAAAAAAACCCATAATTTATGACACACATACCCCAATTATTTTGGAGATCACACCTTTGCACATAGTTCTGACTGCCTCGCGTGTTACATGGTCTTGCCTGACCTCGATTGTGCTTCAGTCTTTCTGACTCAGCCCACAGTGTGCTAAGATGACAGGCATGGTCCTTAGCTCTTAACCTGAAGTATTAACAGAATACAGAACAGTTTGGCTGCCCATTATACAGAACTGCTTCTGCTGGAGACTAGATACTCTGATGTGAAACATCTATTACCCTCTGATAAAGAGCTTCTATGCTTCAGGCTGAGCGTGACACCAGACTGTGGTTATAACCTTAAAAATTGTTTGTTAAAGCATATTGTTTTTGTATGTTCATGTGTGTTTATGGGTGCTCTGTACGCGTGTGGGAGATATATATTGAGATATATATATATAGAGAGAGATAGATAGATAGATACATACATACATACATACATACATACATACATACATAGATACATACATACATAGATTCATACATACATACAAACATACATACATACATACATGCCATGACATACAGGTGGAGGTAGAGAAAAACTTGGTGAAGTCATTTCCTTCTTTCCACCTTTACATGGATTCGAAAGACCAAACTAAGGTGATCAGGAAGCATCTTTTACCATCTGAGCCATTCCACTGTTCATAAGCAAATAATTAAAAGGACTTTGGCAGCATGTCCACTTAAAAAAACAACAGTAATATGATCCCTCACCCCTAAACTATGACACCATCATATGTAGCATGTTCTGAGGTAATATTAAGATTCGCACAGCCATAAAATTAATGTTTATCTCTTGTTATACTTTCCTGTGTTCTGTTTATGGCTACATCTTCTCAGTGCTACATCACATACACAGACTGGTACATCTACTCACAAGGTGTAAACATTTATTTCTGTGTCAATCATTTGAAAAGTAGCATCTTTTAAATCTTACTAATAGAGTTTTTTTTTCTGTTTTGCTACCTTTTTTATTAGATATTCTTTTTTTTTAATTTTTTTCTCTTTATTAGATATTTTCTTCATTTACATTTCACATGTTATCCAGAAATTTTCCCTTACCCTCCCGCGTCCCCGCCCTGCTCCCCTACCCACCCCCTCCCACGTAATGGCCCTGGCATTCCCCTGTTCTGGGGCATATAGAGTCTGTATGACCAAGGGGCCTCTNCCATTCTTACTGGTGTGAGGTGGAATCTCAGGGTTGTTTTGATTTGCATTTCCCTGATGATTAAGGATGTTGAACATTTTTTCAGGTGCTTCTCAGCCATTCGGTATTCCTCAGTTGAGAATTCTTTGTTTAACTCTGTGCCCCACTTTTTAATGGGGATATTTGATTTTCTGGTGTCCACCTTCTTGAGTTCTTTTAAATCTTACTAATAGAGTTTTTTATTTGTATTCCTTCTGCCAACCTCTGTACCAATGCTTTTTAGGGAATTATAGTAAAATAAACATACAATCAGATGAAACAAGAAAGAAAGCTATGGGAGGATGGGATAGGGTAGATGCTTCATAGGCTAGAAATGTTAAGCACACAGGGTCCCCAATGCAGGAGCTAGAGAAAGTACCCAAGGAGCTGAAGGGGTCTGTAACCCTATAGGAGGAACAGCAATATGAACTAACCAGTATCCCCTGAGCTTGTGTCTCTAACTGCATATGTAGCAGAAGATGGCCTAATCGGCCATAATTGGGAGGAGAGGCCAGGCCCTTGGTCTTGCAAAGATTATATGCCCCAGTACAGGATAATGCCAGGTCCAGGGAGCAGGAGTGGGTGGGTTGGGGAGCAGGGCTGGGGGGGGGGTATAGGGGAACTTTCAAGATAGCATTTGAATTTTAAATGAAGAAAATATCTAATAAAAATTGATTAATAAAAGAAAAAGAAATGTTAAGCAAGGGAAGCATCAGGCATTAGCATTTGATGGCTTTTAAGAAGGCAAACCCCATAGTGGTCTAGAAGAAAGATGGTTGCTACAAAGAAGAATAATGAAGAGAGATGCCTGTATATAGTTTAATCCCAGCCCCAGTTGGTTCAACTGTGAGCTTGGGTATTACAGCACTGTTCCTTGAAATGGCAGTAGCTTGATCCCTCACCAAACTGATGAATAACATGAAAAGTATTGTGTCATGAAACTGCCAAGTATCCTGAAGTCTTGTGTCTCTAACTAATTCAACAGCTTTGCTAATAGCAATCAGCTTTTCAGTTAAGGGGAACTACTAGCAAGGGGTGGTGGTGGTGGTGGTGGTGAATTTGGAAAAGGCACACATATCCCTTGAAAATTTCTTAGTGTTAAACTTCTGTTTAAGTTTAATGATTAGCTTCAGTTATTAATATTTAAGGAGCATAGAGCTGAAAATGTCTCAAATTGAATATGTCACCTAAGTATTCATCCTCCATTCTGCTTCATTCCTAATTCTGATCATTTGTTCATTAGGCAACCAGAATCCAGTACAGCTACTCTATGATCATGTATTTACTATAACTATGTGACTGACACTTATCTATCACTTCTGAATTGGACATTCTAAGTAACATTTACACTGAACACATTTCTTAAACCCAATAACATCCCCAGATTCAGTTATGTTTCTTGCCCAAGTAAAGCAACTGTCTTGTTTTTTTTTTGTTTTTTTGTTTTGTTTTTTTTTTGTTTTGTTTTTGTTTTGTTTTGTTTTGTTTTGTTTTGTTTTGGTTTGGTTTGGTTTGGTTTGGTTTGGTTTGTTCTGTGATAAAACACCATGATCATGGAAGATTGTAGAAGAAAGCATTAGTTTGGCACTTGTGGTTACAGAGGTTGAGGAACGATGATGGAAGAACAGATGTAACAGGTAGCTCACACCTGAAGAAGTATCAGATGGTTTACATCTTCAACCACAAGCAGAAAATCGAGAAAACACATTAAAAGAGCAAAACTCTTTTGAAACTCTAAATCTGCCCCAAGTGATACATACTTCTTCCAGCATAGCCAGACCTCCTAATCTCCCCAACTAGGGAACACATATTCAAATGTCAGAGACGTATGAAAGGAATCTCATTCAAACCACCTCAGCAACCATGTTTCTTCATTTGGAATATAGCATCAGTTTCTACCCTTTATCTTTTCCCAGGTCCTCCTAGCAACATCTCACTGGGAAATATAAATCTGATCATGTGGAACATCAACTCTGAATATTTAAAACTCTTTCTGGGATCTCTGTAATTAAATGACATCTCCAAACAAAGCCATCTCCGTCTTCACTTACCAGGTTCGCATGACCTGTGTATCAGAGATTGTTAATTCTTTTCCATTAATTTTATTAATGAAGGGATTATCTTGAGTTAAAAAGAAGTAGAATTTAGACAAAAAGTTTATCTAGAAAATATATCGAGGGTGACATATAATGAAATTGCTATAACATTAATATTCAAAAGAACTTATATCCCAGTGGCTCAGAATAATGACCAACATTCTGTATTAATTTATATTTTAGTAATTTTTATGGATTATATGCAACAGAAATGGCATATATTTTGAAGTACTTTAGAAAGAAGGGAGCTGCACATTCATGGAATTGCAATAAAAACTTAGTGAAGGCTGAAAGCAATGGAAGAAATGTAGCAGCAATAGGAATCTGCACATTTTGCTTTTAAAATTCTGTGTTCCATTAAACTTTTGCAGTAAGTGATACCAGGCTGTGTCTTTCTATTTTAAATTTTATATCAGAGAATCAAATCCTGATGTTCAAAACTGAAAGTATATGTGCATGGATGTTGCTCAGGCCATTCATTAGCACACAGAGCAGAGGTGGGGACATTGGCATATTTCAACCCACCTGAAATAAGTCAGTCAAAGAGGACTACTTCCATATAGGTATGCCCAGTTGAGTTTAAATCATGATTCAGTATCTGGTATCAATTCCTGTTATAATGAGAACAGTTCAGTATGAGCCGTGTGCAGTTTGTGTTCAGACTTAACAAGTGATGTGGATAGGGGTATCATTTTAAGAGTTTACTTAATTATTCTGCTTAGCATGAAAGAAATGTTTTCTCATGCAGCCTTGCAGGACTCGGTGCTTGCTCAAGATAATTTATTACAGAGCAGTGTGGACAGTAGTTCTCGATACTGAGAATCATATTCTAATGTGCTTCCATTTTAAATGACTGTGGGAAAAGAATCCTTGCACTGTTTTGTCTTCCTAGATATGGTTGTGGGTTCAAGTCATGGCCACCTGCTGGGGCAGCAATCAGTCTGTCTCAGGAAATGCAGGAGTGCTGATCAACTCTACAAGATAGATCTTTTGCCTGCTGCCCAGTCTGTCATTTCCCATTCACTCTCCACATTTCTTAACCTCAAATTTGCTAGGGAGCCAGATATTACGAAAAGGATTCTGAGAATATAAAACAGCTGTCCTGTCTAGTGTCCTATAGATGCTTATATACTCAGTTTTATTTAATGTTCTCCTGATAATATGAGCAGATGCTTGCTACACTAAAACATGAGTCATCTGAGAAGTATGGATTTCAAGAGAATTCAAGAATATTACAGGGAATTTATATTACTTCTGTAATCCAAACATTATATATATTTCTTGTTTATGTGTGTACTTATAAATCATAAGGATTTTTATATAATAGGCAATTATTAGTGAGAAATTGGTTTTAATGGTAGGGGAGAAAACCCTATCTTTATATAAGTATGTAAGTTGAGTATCCAGGAGGCCAAGGAAGCCCAGGGATCAGAAGCTCAAAGGCAGCTTTAGATAAATTTCAAGACACTGTTCTTAAATTTTATTTATTTTTTAAAGAATAGTGGTTCACTCAGAGGTAATCTTCTATTAGTGCGGCTCTGGGCTTGATTCTCAACACCTGAAACATACTGAAACAAAATTACAAGAGAATGCTTGGGCGTCTATTTCCATTGAGTTAGGTATTTGTGGTATTGTGTTTAAACTCTTTAGGGAACATGTCTACACCATAACTCTAGCTGGAAATCATTACATGGTCCCTTTTCATGTCAAGCTTGATCTCTCAGGAAAACTTCAGAATGCTTCAATAATTGTAGTATTGTCTTTCATTTCTTTTAAAATATTAACACCAAGTAGAGTAAGCAAAAAGAATAAAATAATAACAATAATAATAACATTATTTTTTAAAATACTCATTACTTATGGATCCTGGAAATTCAATTAGAAAATTCTATTAGATTTTAGATAACATCAGAAATAAAGCTATGATAAAAATGTATTTTTCTCTGTTGTATAATACTCAAGTCCTAATAACTATAATATCTAAATTAAGCTGGCTTTAAAACTAGTCATCATATGTCATCTATATTAAATAATATGTGGTTTAGAATTAGACATAATTGTAAGGAACAATAATTACTATGTGTTTATATATGATAGAAGTTGTTCCATAATATAACTGATTTCTGATGCTGCAAACTAGTGGAGCTGAAGCCACGTGTAATAGTATGATAGTAGTGTTAGTGTCATACATGTCATACATGTAATAGTATGACAGTAGTATCTGTGTCATACATGTCATACGTGTAATAGTATGACAGTAGTATCTGTGTCATATGTATCATACATGTAATAGTATGATAGTGGCATCTGTGTCATATATGTCATGCGTGTAATAGCATGATAGCAATATCTATGTCATATGTGTCATACATGTAATAGTATGATAGTGGTATCTGTGTCATATGTGTCATATGTGTAATAGTATGATAGTAGTATCTGTGTTATTCCTAATTATTTAACTGTCATGCACAAGGTCCATTTAAACATCTCTTCAAGTTGGTCAGTTCATAAAGACTGAGTCTGGCCCTTCTGACACCCAACAGAAGGTTAGCAAGGAGTGCACTGAAACTTCTGTGAAAAGACATTTGCATTTGTTGTCTAGAACAGTCATGATGCTCACAGGTACCTAAATTCCTGTAAAATGGGCTCAAATAAATGTGTGTAGTTATTTTCCTATGCAGAAAAATGCCATGAGTTTGGGAGTAGAATCTGTTTCATTCTCTATACAGCAACTGTACTCACATTATATATGAGTTTATCTGATATTTATATCACTATTCTGAAACTTTTAAAAGTTAAAGATTTGTTTTAAATTGTGTGAATGTATATTGGTGTGTGTGTGTGTGTGTTTATGTGTCTGCATGAGTTATGTGCACCACATGTGTACAAGTGTCTACAGAGTCCAGAAGAAGGTATAATATCCTCCTGAATCTGGTGTTACACGACCTTGTGATCAACATAATGTGGGTGCTAGGATCTGATCTAGGGTCCTCTCCGAGGGTAGTCCCAGCTCTTAAACACTGAGGCTTCTCTCTACACCCTTTAAACAAATTTTAAAAACTGTATTCTTAGGACATTATTATTTTTGTTTTAAAAATTTCATCCCTAATCTATGCAAATTCAATGATCATTCTTCTTGGAATACTCATTCTTTTAAAGCCTGATAAATCTGTCATTATCATCAATTCTAGGTCCTGTCCATTGGTGGTTCCCATCCTGTTTTGTCTGTTCCGCTTCTTTGTGTATCTTATCTTCTTTGACGTAAAGCCTGACATCTTGAGCTTTGGTTTTGCTATATACTAAATAGCATTGCTTCCTAGAATCCAGACAGGTCTTAGTAATCATTTACACTTGTGCCTAGAATACAATTAAGTTAACATAGAAACAAATGGAACAGTGAGGGTCTTGATTTATGATTTCTAGAGTTCTGTAAGTGATAGTTAAACACAATAAAATAGAAAATATTTTACTGAGAACTATTTTCAATATCACCTGATGGAAAATTTACAGCATTGTCTCTGCCAGGGTCATTTGGCTTGTTTTAGTGTGAACTTATGGAGAATTTAGTTCAATTCTTTTGAATGGCTCCCTATATGGTATGTCGCATTTTTTCACACATGAGTATAGTGATCAGCAGTTGACTGACATTCCAGGTGGACCTATTCAGAACTTTTGAGTTTCTCCTCTCTCTAGCATGGTGCTATAAGCCAAAATGGGGCTTTGAGTTCCAAACTTGAATTCTAAAATCTTAAAACTTTCCTCTGCATGATGCCTGTATATTTTCTCCTTTTCAACTAGCCCACAATCCTTTTCCATAAACAAGAAGGCTAATTTCTGAATATCTGACTATACTCCCTGTGTCTTAGAATTCCATCTTTTATTCCCTCAGATTAAGCATCTTATAATCAGAGATTCGTATATGTAGGTCTTATTTTTGTTTCCTTTTCAATACAAAGTTTACCCTCTATCACATTTTGGCAGGAAGCAATGATGTAACTTTGAACAGATTAAATTTAATAGAAAACAGTAAAATAAAGATATTGGAGCATAAAGAAGGTATGATATAAGGATATATATGGTACAGATGAGGGCAGTGTAAAGAATACTAGAACATTAAAAAAATCTGGCTGGGCTGAATATTCTCAAGGTTGAGATTCAAATCCTGTGACAGGAGACTGTTTATATCAGCAACACACAAACAACTGGTGTGGAGAAAAAAAATGCAAAATCATGGCCAATGTGAGACATAAACATTGCTAAAAGGAGAACTTCTGAGGTTCTTGTAGTATATCTCAGGTATTCTGTGTGACAGATAATAAGATAAAATCTACCCAGGTAACTGTTTTATCTTGATCTGGCACTGTGATCTTCTCTAGTATCATCTTTTACAAAACCTAACATCACATGATTTGGCAACAAAAAAATATGCTTATCCCTTCAGATTAAGCATCATCGGAAGGTAGAGAATAGAGAAATGTGTATTTAAGATGAAATGTGAAGGAAAACAGAACTATCATAAAGATAGTAAGGATCTTACAACTGTACGATACAACCCAATGAATCGTATAAACTCATCATGAAAGAACATAGTGATAAATGTCATTCCTGAGGAGATATGAACAAATATCAATATACCTCTTGTAGGTTCCCAATAACAGATGAAGTAAATACATTCACCCCTAGATAAATGAACAAAACAATTCATTGGAATTACTTCAGGAGAGTGGGTAATTCAGGAGCAGCTGCTTCACCCAAAAGCATACTACAGCCTCATGAAGACTCACAAAATCTACATTCCTCAAGCTCCTTGGAAAAACTGCCTGCTGGAAATCTCCTTACTTCAACAATGGTTTTGGTGCATATACCTTTGAGGATGTGTTTTCTAATGATTTTAATAATTAAACTATAGTTTAATCCAGATGAAACGCAAGCCTAGAAACATTGATGAGGGCTCCCCTTCTTCACAGTCCTTATGCAGATTGTTTTAGTTTGTTTTATGTTTGTCAACATTCTCAAAGACCCAGATGTACATGGGTTATGGAGATACAATTTGTCAATCTATATAACAAAAGTTGTTCCTGATGTGGATGTAGCAAGTAGGAAATATTTCCTCATCATTAAAATAAGACATGGAAAGTGTGGGAAAATGGGGTATGCCAAGAGTAGTTGCCGAGAAAGTATAAGGACTTGAATTCAGATCTCTGGCACGTATGTTAAAAAAAAAAAAAAAAAAAAAAAAAAAAAAAAAAAAAAAAGTTGTGTAAAAGCAAGTTTCTATAATATAGCACCAGAGAGCAGAGACAGGAGGCCCCATAGCTAAGACATAGATCTTCATACTGGGCTGGGAAGATGCTCAGAGGTTGAATGGGTTCTGCACTTACAGAGGTCTTCTGTTAGGTTCCCAGAACTGAAGTCAGGTGGCTTACAGGCACCTATAACTTCAGCTTCAGGTCATCTGATACCCTAATCTGGACCCTGGAGGCACCTGCAACCATGACCAAACCTCACATGCATGTACACATTATTAGAATAATAAGTTAAGAAATATTATTTTTTAACTCTTTATAGTCAAAGAAAACAATAATAACTAAGCAAACAAGATCATTGTAGTGTATTTTAAAAATTGGTAAGTTCAATTAGCAGAATGTGTAGCCCAATACTGGATACAGTGAGTAGCTTGGGAGAGTTTCCTGTGGTGGAGAAGTTGATGAAGACTTCAAAGTGTGAGGCAACATGCTGATAGGAAATCTAGGAAGAAAGGACAATACAAAGACCAAGAATGGTATTTGGCATTTGTGAAACTCTACAGAGCATATTTAACAGCATCAGGAAGGGTGTGAGGTACCACACTGGTAAGTACAGAGGGTCAGCAATGGGCACCCTTCAGTCAAGTTATATTTTTCTCTGGGAATTTATAGAAGATTCTACAGAAAATAATGAGGACTTTGAGGCTTTGCGATAATTGTAACATTGATCTACCATCCCTCACCCTGCCAATATCCCAGATGTTTTTGCTGTCACTTCTTCTCAGCTCTTGAGAGTGTTCTGGTTCCTGTAAAATGGCCAACCTCCCACCTTCCTGCTGAGATGATGACTTAGCACATGAAAAAAAAGGGAAAAATGACCAAGCCAAATATTACACAATTTCTGACTACAACAGCACCTTCCCTTCATTTCTCTCTTGTCCTTGTGAAGGAAGTAGAATTGCTCATTCCAGGGTCCCACCTTCACCTAGGTGCCAGGTTCTATCCCATAATGAAGGCTGGGCCATACCATATCTCTTCTCTTTCTGGTTCACCCATGATCATATTTTTTCCCTAGACTAGCACTTTTATTCTGGTTGTGAAGAGATGGTCTGAATGCAAATGTGACCTTATTATGTGTGGCAGGAATATCTGGGAGCTTTTTGCTCCTCATGGAAACTGATCAGAGTTCCTTGGTAAGAGGGATGTCATCGTTCTGATAGCATGAAGGTAGCAACTGGCTGTGAGAAAGTATTGAGGAACAGAGTGAGATCTGAGATTCTTCTCTTGATACTTTATGACATAAATATAATGAGTCAGAAAACAATACTAACCAGAACACCAAGAACTTCCGCAGGACCCACACCCATGTAGCCTTGTCACTCCTCCAGCACCGGCTCATATACAGAAATACAATACTCAAGCCATCTAAGGGTAGAATGTTTAGAATGCTGCTATTAGTAAAGGGAGCCCCATGAAAAAGCACAATGGTGCTCTCTAGAGCTCAGATCCTATCCCTGCACCCGTGGATACATATAGAGGTACCAGAGACTCTTTCAGTTGTTTGAAAAACTCTTCTGAAGATGAATTGACAGCAGTCAAATACACATATATGATAGTCATGTTGTTTCAAGATTTCATTTTAACTTACATGTCACTATGTAATAATAAAGTACATAAATGAATTCGAGCCTGAGATTTAAATATTGGCAGTTTCTACTCTAATTAAAAACTATTAGATTTTAGCTCCTGTTAAAAGTTAATGAGTCAAAACAAACAAAACAAAACAAAAAACAAAAAAACCTAAATTAATGAGTTGACAGTAACTACAAAATTGGGAACTTCAGGGTAAAACTGAGACCTTGTATTCACAAGAATGGATTATCCTTCCCACGTGGGTTGTATAGAGGCTCATTAAAAAATTATGAGAGGGGGCTGGAGAGATGGCTCAGCAGTTAAGAGCACTGACTGCTCTTGTGAATGTCCTGATTTCAAATCCCAGCAAACACATGGTGGCTTACAATCATCTTTAATGACATCTGATGCCCTCTCCTGGTGTGTCTGAAGGCAACTACAGTGTACTTACATATAAAAATAAATAATAAATAAATATTTGAAAAAAAAAACATTCTGAGAGAGATAGCTACTTCTTAGATCCCCTACAAATGGATCACAAAAGGTGCTGTTTTCATAATTCACATTAGAGAAAGTAATGTTCAGATATGTTAGGAGTCATCTAAAGTTGAATTCAGTTTAATCTTTAGAGCAAATAGCAAGTACTAGGTATTGACATTTGAACATGAATAAAACTGAAACTAATCAAAACAACTATACAAAGCACAATATAGTGAAGCACCAATATCAAGTGAAACAATTTAGAACTGACTAAAAGTTAAACGCAACAATTTAAGATATATGAGAATCATGAATTGTGAAGGTAGCTAACATTGGAGTACAGCTCTAGCTCATAAAGGTTTCGGAATGAGTAGGTTGTCCACTGGGTCTTTAGCATTTTGCCTACTCACTGGGTAGAATATCAAAGAGAATGCTGAAACTGATTTCCTAATTCTGAGAATGTGGATCTTTTGTTCTGTTCTAAATGGCATAATGGAATCTACTATTTTGTAAGCGAATTTGGAAAACTAAAAATTGTCCACTAGCAGAAAAAAAGCAAGTTGTTGGTTAATAGTTGAATAAAACAGTTTGGTTTTTTTATGATTAGACATTAAAATAGCAGAACAAAATGTGTTAACAAAGATTTAAAACACCACAGATTGCTCCTGTTGCCAGTATGTCAAACTTGTGTGGTCTTAGGCAGGCTGACAAATTATCTGTTTTTGAACAAATTCCCAAGTGATTTAATGATGATGGTGTCACGAGCACAATTTTGGATCTATTTATACAGGGACAGGGGGGATTTGACAGGAAATGCTGCTGAGAAAGGAAAGGCAATGTAAACAAGTCAGCAACAGATAAGAATAGCCCTGGACATAAAGTCAGCCCGGAGGCTATAGAAAGAGTTCATGAAATGAAATGAAAAAAAAAAAAAAAAACAATATAAAACATTAGTCTAATCTGAAATTTAACACCAAATCTGATATGCCTTTATGTTTTTTGTGTACTCCTTTGTGTTATTTGATTATGACATTTGTGTACAACCCCTGAGGTATAAATCACTTTAGCATTAATTGAAAATCATTAATCCTAATAAAATGACATTAAAATGTTACTTTTCCACTCCCACCCTTGAAAAAGATTATCTCACCCTACCCAGGTATATTTTGGCCTTTGGCCTTTACTCAAAACTCTCAGATCCGCACAGATGTCACCAATTCATTTTCTGTGTGTTGCCAGTGTGTATATTAACAGTTCCCTGAGCCATTTGAATGTGGCTATGAGGCCTATGTCTAGCTTTCTTGGTCTGCCATTAACTGGTCCCATCTTTACTATACACCTGCTTCCTCTTGCCTCTAATGTGATTATCTGTTTCAGGGTTAAAGCCTCATTCTTCTGGTATTCTCTCTTTGCCACTCTGAGTAGCTACCACCAACCTTTCCATCTGATATTTGTAAACTGTGTTAAGGCTACAGGTTCAAACAATATCACACATACAATTACATTAGGTATATATGAGTTTAAAACTGAAATATAGCCTCCTATGTGTTTTATCTTCACTGCTTAGGCACAGGAGAAAGTGATGGTAAGTTGTGGAGAAGAGAAATCAGGGAGCAATAAACCATGGATATTGGTTCAATGGAGTTTTATCTACTAAGATTTTCAGCAAAACTTTTATGTTGTCCCAAGGTTGTTTTGCAAAGAGACACAGCAGAATCTTGTCATGTATAAATGAACTTGGCAACAGTAAAACTGTTTGCTTGTCAACTAACCTGGTCAAAATTTGATATAATAAAATCGTTTTAATAAGTGAGGAATTCTGCTATCATAAGTCTATTAACCACTGAGTGAATTTATAAATAAAAACAGGGTCAGGACTACCATTATACAATTGCATAATCTCACAGAACTAAAAATGCAAAAATTCATGTAGTTGACAGAAATGGGATGTTCAAAAGTATGAATGGATATATTATTGTCCATTTTTATAGCAAACTATCTAATGTTAAAAATGATTATAAGTAAGAATATAATAGCCAGGTTACAAATATGTCATGTTTAAACTCTATAAGAAATCATTTCTTTGAATCATCAGAAAATAATACCATGTTTAAGAAATATGATCTGATAATTCTTCCTTTATTCTTTCAGTTTTTAAGTTCAAGTAATATGTTTTTTAATTTAAAAAATTTCTCAATGTCAAAATTGGAATATTAATATTATGATATACTTTCATCCATCCTTTAGACTACTTGCTACTATGTATATTTATTGGGATATGCCTATATGAATATTCAGGAGATGGCATTAGGAGAACTGTTTCTCCTTTTACTATTAAGTAATATTCACATTATTTGATTTTGGAATATGTAGAAATTTAGAGAATAATAATTTTCTTAGGATAAGCAAACAAAAACTTTTAAAAAAATTATTGGCCAAACCTAATTAAAGATTTGAATAAAAGATTTTAACATACTATATGTCTGGATATAAATATGCTATTGTACTGGCTGGTTTTGAATGTCAACTTGACACAGGCTGGAGTTATCACAAAGAAAGGAGCTTCAGTTGGGGAAGTGCCTCCATGAAATCTAGCTGTGGGGCATTTTCTCAATTAGTGATCAAGGGGGAGGGCCCCTTGTGGGTGGTACCATCTCTGGGCTGGTAGACTTGGGTTCTATAAGAGAGCAGGCTGAGCAAGCCAGGGGAAGCAAGCCAGTAAAGAACCTCCCTCCATGACTTCTGCATCAGCTCCTGCTTTCTGACCTGCTTGAGTTCCAGTCCTGAATTCCTTTGGTGATGAACAGCAGTATGGAAGTATAATCTGAATAAACCCTTTCCTCCCCAACTTGCTTCTTGGTCATGATGTTGGGCAGGAATAGAAACCCTGACTAAGACAGCTATTATTTGTAAAATCATCAGAAATATCTATAGAATATGTTGTAGCTGCAGTTACCTGTAACAGATGATAGTCATCAAAAGATAAAAGCTTTAGTCATCTCTAGAAAGAAAGCAAAAAAGTTAAGGGAAAGAATAGAAACAGACAACCTCAGGAGATAGGAGGTAGGGGGACCATCCAGAATGCACCAGAGAACCTGGAGGTGAGAGAATCTCATGACCCAAAGGGAGGGACCTTACATGAAATGCCCAACAGTAAGGGGAAGAAACTTATAGAGCTAACTTCCAGCAGGAAGACAGGACATCAAATGAGGAACAGGTGGGGCCATCCCACAGTCACAACTATGACCCATAATTGTTCCTGTCTGAAAGAATTACAGGGATGGAATAATAAATGGAAATAAATGGAAAGAAGCATCAGAAAAAGAAGGTCCAGCAATAGGCCCAAAGTGGGATCCAGCTCAAGAGGAGGTCCCAAGGCTTGACACTATTACTGAGGATTTGGAACGCTAACAAAAAGGGACCTATCACCATTGCCCAATGAAAAACCCAACAAGCAGCTTTCGAAAAAGTCAGATGCAGATATTTGCACCCAAAAAATGGACAGAAGCAGCTGACCACTGTGGATGGATTAGGAAAGGGTGAAAGAAGCTTAGGAGAAGGGTGACCCTGTAGGAGAACCAACAGTCTCAATTAATCTGGACAACTGAGATCTCTCAAACACTGGACCACCAAACATGCAGCATACACCAGCTGATATGAGGCCTCCAACACACATACAGTGGAGGGCTGATGGTTCCCTGTTCAATCAGCAAGGATGCACCTAACCCTCAAGAGACTGGAGACCCCAGGGAGGTTAGAGGTCAGGTGGGATGGCAGGTAGGAACATCCACATGGAAACAGGGGCATGTGGGGAGGAAGTATGGGATGTAGAATATATATATATATATATATATATATATATATATATATATATATATATATATATATATATGAAAGAGCATCATATGCTCTTTCACGGGATACAAGTTCAATTCTCCTCATTCATGATGGCTTACAACCATTTATAAATCTCTTTTCAACCATACTGGTCAAATTTTCTATATTCTAAATTTGCCCTTTGCTCTTGCATAGGCATATGGATCCTGATGTGTCCCACCAAGTTCCCTGTTACAGTGAGTACATGTCTGAACACAGAATGAGCACACAACCTCAGGAAGAGATTGAAAAGTAATCTCTGCTGATTCTTTCTTTCTTTTTTTTTTTTTTAATTTCCAATTTTTTATTAGGTATTTTCTTCACTTACATTTCTTTTTTATCTAAAATTTTGTTTATTTGTTGTCTTGACACTTTTCCTCTCATTTATTTTTTCACCTTTTTTATTAGATATTTTCTTTATTTACATTTAAAATGCTATCCTGAAAGTTCCCTATACCCTCCCCCAACCTTGCTCCCCTACCCTCCTACTCTTACTTCTTGGCCCTGGCATGCCCCTGTATTGAGCATATAAAGTTTGTAAGACCAAGGGTCCTCTCTTCCCAATGATGGCCAACTTCATCTTCTGCTACATACGCATTTAGAGACATGAGCTCTGAGGGTTCTGGTTAGTTCATATTGTTGTTCCACCTCAAGGATTGTAGACCCCTTCAGCTCCTTGAGTACTTTCTCTAGCTCTTCCATTGGGGGCCCTGTGTTCCATCTTATAGATGACTATGAGCATCCCCTTCTGTATTTGCCAGGCACTGGCATAGCCTCACTCGAGATAGTTACATCAGGGTCCTTTCAGCAATATCTTGCTGGCATATGCAATAGAGTCTGGGTTTGGTGGCTGATCATGGGATGGATCCCCAGGTAGGGTAGTCTCTTGGTGATCCATCCTTTGGTCTTAGCTCCTATCTTTGTCTCTGTAACTCCTTTCACGATTTTTTTTTCTCTAGTCTAAGAAGGAATGAAGTATCCATATTTTGGTCTTTGTTCTTCTTGATTTTCTTTTGTTTTGCAAATTTTATCTTGGATATTCTAAATTTCTGGGCTAATATCCACTTACCAGTGAGTGCATATCAAGTGACTTCTTCTGTGATTGGGTTACCTCACTAAGGAGGATATCCTCCAGATACATCCATTTGCCTATGAATTTCATAAATTCATTGTTTTTAATAGCTGAGTAGTACTCCATTGTGTAAATGTACCAAATTTTCTGTATCTATTCCTCTGTTGAAGAACATCTGGTTTCTTTCCAGCTTCTAGCTATTATAAATAAGGCTGCTATGAACATAGTGGAGCATGTGTCCTTATTACCAGTTGAAACATCTTCTGGGTATATGCCCAGTAGAGGTATTGCTGGATCTTCCTGTAGTACTATGTCCAGTTTTTTGAGGAACCTCCAGACTGATTTTCAGAGTGTTTGTACAAGCTTGCAATTCCGCCAGCAATGGAGGAGTGTTCCTCTTTCTCCACATCCTAGCCAGCATCTGCTGTCATCTGAGTTTTTGATCTTAGCCATTCTGACTGGAGTGAGGTGGAATCTCAAGGTTGTTTTGATTTGCATTTCCCTGATGATTAAGGATGTTGAACATTTTTTTCAGGTGCTTCTCTGCCATTTGGTATTCCTCACTTGAGAATTCTTTGTTTAGCTCTATACCCCGTTTTTAAATGGGGTTATTTGAATTTCTGGAGTCCAGCCTCTTGAGCTCTTTGTATATATTGGATATTAGTCCCCTATCTGATTTAGGATTGGTAAAAATCCTTTCCCAATCTATTGGTGGCCTATTTGTCTTATTGACAGTCTTTTGTCTTACAGAAACTTTGCGATTTTATTAGGTCCCATTTGTCAATTCTTGATCTTACATCACAAGCCATTGCTGTTCTGTTTAAGAATTTTCCCCGTTTCCATATCTTCAAGGGTTTTCCCACTTTCTCATCTATAAATTTCAGTGTATCTGGTTTTATGTGGAGGGCTTTGATCCACTTAGACTTGAGCTTTGTACAAGGAGTTAAGAATGGATCAATTCGCATTCTTCTGCATGATAACTTCCACTTTCACCTACCTATTCAATATTGTACTTGAAGTCCTAGCCAGAGCAATTTGACAACAAAAGGAGATTAAGGGATTCAAATTGGAAAGGAAGAAGTCAAAATATCATTATTTGCAGATAATATGATAGTATATATAAGTGACCCTAAAAATTACTTCATTTACATTTCAAATGCTATCCCAAAAGTCCTCTATACCCTCCCCTACCCCCTGCCCTGCTCCCCTACCCACCCACTCCCACTTCTTGACCCTGGCCTTCCCCTGTCCTGGGGCATATAAAGTTTGCAAGACCAAGGGCCCTCTCTTCCCAATGATGGCTGACTAAGCCATCTTCTGGTACATATGCAGCTAGAGACACAAGCTCTGGGGGAACTGGTTAGTTCTTATTGTAGTTCCACCTACAGGTTTGCAGACCCCTTCAACTTCTTCGGTACTTTCTCTAGATCCTCCATTGGGAACCCTGTGTTCCATCAAATAGCTGACTGTGAGCATCCACTTCTGTGTTTGCCAGGCACTGGCATAGCCTCAAAAGAGACAGCAATATCAGGGCCATTTCAGCAAAATCTTACTGGCATATGCAATAGAGTCTGTGTTTTGTGGCTGATTATGGGATGGATCTCTGGGTGGGGCAGTCTCTGGATGGTCCATCCTTTCATCTTAGCTCCAAACTTTGTCTCTGTAACTACTGAATAGAACAGTAATGGCTTGTGTTGTAAGATCGAGAATTGACAAATGGGACCTTATAAAATTGCAAAGCTTCTGTAAGGCAAAATACAAGGTCAATAAGACAAAAAGGCCACCAACAGATTGGGAAAGAATCCTTACCAATCCTAAATCAGATAGGGGACTAATATCCAATATATATAAAGAAGTCAAGAAGATAGACTCCAGAAAATCAAATAACCCCATTAACAAATGGGGCTCAATGCAGAGTACTAACCAAGGAGTGGGAGTGGGTGGGTTGGGGAGCAGGGCAGGGACAGGGTAGAGTGAACTTTCAGGATAGCATTCGAAATGTAAATTAAGAAAATAAAAAAAAATTTAAAAAAGCAATGGGTCACAGAGCTAAACCAAAAATTCTCAACTGAGGAATATGGAATGTCTGAGAATCACCTGAAAAAATGTTCAACATCCTTAATCATTAGGGAAATTCACATCAAAACAACCCTGAGATTCCACCTCACACTAGTCAGAATGGCTAGGATCAAAAATTCATGTGACAACAGATGCTGGCGAAGATGTGGAGAAAGAGGAACAGTACTCCATTGCTGTTGGGATTGCAAGCTTGTACAACCACCCTGGAAATCAGTCTGGCAGTTCCTCAGAATATTGGACATACTACTACCGGAGGATCCAGCAATACCTCTCCTGGGCATATATCCAGAATATGTTCCAACTGGTAATAAGAACACATGCTCCACTATGTTTATAACAACCTTATTTATAATAGCCAGAAGCTGGAAAGAACCCAGATGTCCTTAAACAGAGGAATGGATACAGAAAATTTGGTACATTTACACAATGGAATACTACTCAGATATTTAAAAAATGAATTTATGAAATTCATAGGCAAATGGATGGATCTGGAGGCTATCATCCTGAATGAAGTAACCAAATCACAAAAGAACTCACATGATATGAACTCAAGGATAATTGGATATTAGCCCAGAAACTTGCAATACCCAAGATACAGTTTGCAAAACACATGAAACTCAAGAAGAAGGAAGACAAAAGTGTGGATACTTTGCCCCTTCTTAGAATTGGCAACAAAATCTCTGCTGTTTCTTAAAAGGCAGGAAGTTTGTGCTGACTGACCATCTAGACTTTGTTCCCTTATTGCACCTTAAGAGGGAATTCTCCATAAAAACTTCCATTAAGACTTTTATATTACATTAATACCTACACGCCATATATATGGAGTATGTATTATATACACATACACATATACATATATATGGTTTGTGAATATATATTCATATACATTGTTTCATATATGTATATGAAACAAAACATCTAGAATCTGGAAGTATAAAAGATACAGCTATGAAAACATTGAAAATGATTTGATATAAACAATCAAATATGTAGTATCTTTATATGTATATTTAAATAGGAATACATTACTTTTATTTGGTTGTTTAAACCAATAATTATTTGTTGTACTATTGCAAATAAATATTAATTTGATACTGCAATTTTTAACTCCTTCAAATACATCCTTATACTTACAGACAAATGTCAATCATGGATATGAACTAAGAAACACAGTGTGGTTCTGTGATGATTGAGTTCCTTTTAAATACAGAAAAATTACATGACCTCACAATATTAAATTTTTTTGAAGTGTAAAGATTGCCAAGTATGGGGATGGGGACTCAGAGATTTCAGGAACATACTTATCTTAAACAACCTAAAGTTTATATATTCTTCATAAAGAAATTTCTATCATGCCAACACTATAAAAATGTAAATCCATCATGAGTAAGAAGCATGAAAAATTCTAATTGCTGAACCTATATGAGTTTCATATTACTTCAAAAATAAACAAAATTTTGTAGGATCTCATAAATCTTCACCAAGAAGATGTAATAACTCTACTTTTATTGTTTATTTCTACTGGGTAAACAGTTATCAGAGAAGCCTAAATATTGTTTCTTTAATTTATTCAGAAACATGAGTTTTTCTCCAATAGTCATAGGATATATTTCATGGAAAATACTAATAAAAGGCAGATTATATATACATAAATTAGCATTAGGTTCAACCTCTGATCTATTTGTGAGAGTTTGATAGCCCTCTGATATCCTTATTGTATTAAAAAATCACATGGCCAGGCTCATACCACATGGGGATGGTAGTAGTTGGCCAGGCTATCAAAACAAAGTATTACAATGTGGGTGGTTAAACAACTAAATCTATTTTCAAGAATTCTAGAGAGGTCAAGTTGTCAGTAGAGTTGACTCCTTCCAAAGTCCCATAGGAGGCTTTGTTTATGCCTCTATCACTGGTTAATACTTGATAAACTGATGTGCCTCCCCTAAAGAGACAGCACTCTAATTTCTGCCTTCATTCATTCATGCCTATCCATGTCAAAATTGTTCACATTGTATAAAGACACAGTTACTGGAGTAAAAAACTCTAAACTGCTTTATATCTACCTGCTACCCTATGGTTCAAAATAATGGGATATTCTAGGAATTCCTTATAGTCAGGATAGGCACATGCCTTTTAGGTAATCACATTTAAACAGTGGCAGAGATGCTCTGTATGAATTTTCAATTTCCAACTCTGAAATACAATTTTAATTTTGATACTTCAGAAATAGATGTTAATACTGTTTCACATATCGATGACATAGTTAGATTATGTATGTATTTCTTTTTGAAGCAGAATTTCATGTGTTCCAGACTGTTATCAAATGACCTTCAGCTCCTAATCTTCTGGACTACACCTCCTGGGGACAGAGAACTGCTATGTAGGTCATCTATTGGCTCAAACAATGGAAGAATAGGAGGTCATAACTCAGACACACAGCTCACAGAAAGTGCATGTTAGCATATCTTAGAATTTGTATCTTTAATCCAAGATTTCAATAGCATTGGGAATTTGAACCACTAAAGCCTGGCTGGTTCCCTGGAATCTGTGATCATCCCTGATATAAAGGAGTCACCTTGGTTGGCTATGGGAGTAGTTTTCTCTTGTAAAGGAATCTTTAGCATGTATTTACAAATAAATAATATTTAATATGAAGCAAGCTGAAAATTTAGTTGGATGAGCTCAGAGAAACACACTTGCTAGTGCTACCACCAGCCCTGGTACATTTGGGTTAAGAAACTATGAACACAAAATTATATATGGGTTTACCCTACCTACTCTACCTCAACCTCAAACCAAACATTAAGAAAAAAATAATCAGACAGACAAGAAGCAGGCATATTCTTTTTTAAAATTAGATATTTTCTTTGTTTACATCTCAAATGTTATCCTTTTCCTCCTTTCCCCTCCAAAACCCCCCTAACTCCCCTCCTTCACCCTGCTCACCAACCCACCTACTTCTGCTTCCTTGTCCTGGCATTCCTCTATATTGGGGCATAAAGCCTTCACAGGATGAGGGGCCTCTCCTCCCATTGATGATGAACAAGGCCATCCTCTGGTACATATGCAGCTGGAGCCATGGGTCCCTCCATTTGTACTCTTTGGTTGGTGGTTTAGTCCCTGGGAAATCTGGGGGTACTGGTTGGTTCATATTGTTGTTCATCTTATGGGTTTGCTAACCCCTTCAGCTTTTGGGGTTCTTTCTCTAGCTCCTTCTTTGAGACCCTGTGCTTAATCTGAGAGCATCCACCTCTGTATTGGTCAGGCACTGGCAGAGCCTCTCAAGAGACAGCTATACCAGGTCTATGTCAGCAAGCACTTGTTGGCATTCACAATAGTGTCTGGGGTTGGTAGCTGTATATGGGTTGGGTCTCCACGGGGGAAATGCAAATTAAAACAGCCCTGAGATCAAACCTCAGGTGAGAGCAGATACTGACAAGGATCTGGAGGAAGAGGAACACTCCTCCATTGCTGGTGGGTTTGCAAGCTCGTATAACCACTCTGGATATCAATTTGGCAGTTCCTTAGAAAATTGGTCATACTACTACCAGAGCACTCAGCTATACCACTCCTGGGCATATACCCAGAAGATGCTCCAACATGTAATAGGAATACATGCTTCACTATGTTCATAGCAACCTTATTTATATTAGCCAAAAGCTGGAAAGAACACAGATATCCCTCAACAGATGAATGGATACAGGAAATGTGGTACATTTACACATTGGAGTACTACTCTGCTATTAAAAATAATGAATTCATTGAATTCATAGGTAAATGGATAGAACTAGAAAATATCATCTTGAGTAAGGTAACACAATCACAAAAGAATATACACTCACTGATATGTGGATATTAGCACAGAAGCTTGGAATACCCAAGATACAATTCTCAGACCACATGAAGCTTAAGAAGAAACAAAACCAAAATGTGGATACTTCTGTCCTCAGAAGTAAGGACAAAATACTCCTGGAGGGAAATACAGAGACCAAAGGAAAGGCCATCCAGAAACAGACCTATTCTTGTACAGATCAGGTAGGTAAGATCAACAACCTTATTGTTGAGTGGCATCTGCAGAATGAGGTGGAGAAGTCTTTTCTTATGTCAATATCTTGGTAATATTAGCAGCAGTGACTAACAATCCTGACATTTAGCAGAGACATACTAGATCATTAAGTGATGTGCTTTCACATGTATGATGAAACTGGATACACTCTACCTATAGAGATGCAAAAGAATGAGTACAATTTCAGAGAGTACTTGCCTGAGGCCAAAGTGCAATTTCCCCGTCTGTGACTGGCCACACCCAAATTGAAACAAGGTGTGCCCTAAACAGCATGCCTCAAAAGCTGGGGTTTCCTGAAAGAATCCTAATAGTGCCTTAAAGGAGATGATAATTCAAGGGCACCAAGGGCTGTTAACAAATCCTATGATTCATTGGCAGCTTCATGAGTCATTTCTTCAGCATAGAGAAGGAAGCTGATTGACAGAGAATTTTAATTTAATTTATTTTTCTTGTTATTATTACTAGATTACAAATGATGTGGGGGGTACATATGTGTCATGGTGCATGTGTATTCATATGCTGTCAGAAGAAAATTATAAAATTTTCTCTTTCATTTTTAAATGGGTTCCAGGGATAAAACTCAGGTGTCTAGTTTTTTTTTTGAGGCAAGTTTCTTTTGTGTCCTGAGCCATCTCACCACACCTGATTGTCATTAGTTTTTTATCAGAACTATACCAGTACCTGGCAAACACGGAAGTGGAAGCTCACAGTCAGCTATTAGGTGGAACACAGGACTCCCAAGGAAGGAGCTAGAGAAAGTACCCAAGGAGCTGAAGGGGTCTTCAACCCTCTAGGTGGAAGAATAACATGAACTAACTAGTTCCCCCTGCGCTCATGTCTCTAGCTGCATATATGGAAGAAGATGGTCTGGTTGGCCATCATTGGGAGGAGAGGCCCCTTGGTCATGCAGACCTTATATGCCCCAGTACAGGGGAATGCCAGGGCCATTACGTGGGAGGGGGTGGGTAGGGGAGCAGGGCAGGGATGCGGGAGGGTAAGGAGAAATTTCTGGATAACGTGTGAAATGTAAATGAAGAAATTAGCTAATAAAGAGAAAAAAAATTGAACCCCCCCCCAAAAAAAAAAAAAAAAAAAAAAAGAGGCAGTTACTGTCTGGTGGATTTTGGAAGTCAGGACTAAGGAGTTAAGTAGCTACCATTGTTTCTGAGCAGAAGTAAACTTCTTTATTCACATTTAAGAATTGGGAAAAATATGGTTTCACTAGGAAACAGAGCCACTTACCTTAGTATCAGAAATGAGGGGCAAGTAAATTCAAATAGTATGGGTTCTTTCTCAAGGATGGGCCCTCATTGAGGCTGTAAATCGACAACCCACTTTCAAATAAAAGGAGTCTTTAAAAGCAGAAACCAACAGAGAAAACATTTTGACAATTAATCTATCTTTAATTATCCTTAAGAATCAGCTTCTATAGTGAAGTGCTAGGGAGAACCGCCATTTTTAATTTATTTCAGAAAGTCTGAAACTTATTCCCACTCTAATTATTACTATTACATTTCAAGCTTACATGAATACATGGAGAATTATAAACAAACATCTTAGTTTCTTCTAAAATGTGTAAACATTTTGAGGTAATGTGTAAATTCAGAATGTTGGCAAAACGGTGATTATGTCCCATAAGGAATGATGTTAGATTTCTAGCTGAAGTTCAAAAGTCATTTAACAATAGCACATTTACCACTAAGTCTTTGGATGGAAGAACCACCTTGATTCACGGCCCCAACATACACAGTGCAGCAAAAAAAGTATGAAGCAGAATCTAATATTTCAACTGAGCATATATTATAAGCAGTAGTATAGGGTCCCTGAATAAGTGTGGCAAAAGATCAAGAGACTCACAGAATCACCACTGCACATTGAAATGCATATCTAATAGCACACATGGATCCCAGTCTGACTTATGGTTCAGGTCTTCCTAAATCAGATGACAAGATGAAATCAGTCAGGCAAACTTCCTTCTACTCAGCTTGCCTCTCAACTTATTGACTCCTGTGCCAGTGGAGAATAATATCATAAACATTTTGTTCTACCAGCATGGAACTGATTCTTATGAAATAAAAATGCATACAGAGAAGAAGGGGACATCACATAATCAAGACCAACAGAAAAATGTACTGGGAATGACTGGTTCATTAAATATCTAACATCAGATGGAGCTGTCTTAGCAGTGTTAACAGTTCACAGAAGTAAAAGGGAAGGACCTTCTCAATGGGGATTCTGAGGTTGTGAGTGCTTAGTAGCTATTTCCAGTGTTTCCAATGGGAAAAAACTAAGAACAAATGTACCTGACAACTTGTGAAAAGAAACTTAGAACAATTTTTCCTGTCCTATTATCTTCAGTATCCTGGCATTTTACCAATAGAGAGCCGAGAAGTGTAGCAAGAACTGGGAGAACAGAGGCTATTATATTATTCAGGTTTAATAAAGTATCTATCTCTACTTGTTCCAAACAAATCAATAATTACAATCAAATTTCAAGTGGTTGGGATGCGCCACTCCCAATAATTTGATGTACCCACTAAGCGAAGACACCGGCACCAACAAAAACATTGACGTTGCCTAATTGGCCACTATGACTAATCATACTAATTGTTCTAAATTTCTATACATAAGTTGTCAGTATGTGAGGTGACATTGTTGCATACATTGGAGAATGCTTCACATTCCATTGCTCTGATTTAAACAAACAAAAGGAGGGTCACACCCGGAATGAGTTAATCTCCCACATCAAACTCTCAAGGACGAGGCATATGTTAATGGAACGATTCTGTACTAAAGCAGAAAACTCATAAAAGGCTGAATAGTTTTTGGATAAGGAAGCACTATGGCGATCTGTGAAGATCACTATCTGAGCACACTCTGTCAGAAAGCATCTAACACAACTTATGATACAGTTTGGACTTCGGTTCTTATTCACACACAACCCCTTCATTACATTTTATCTACCTCACTAAGTCAAGAACCAAAAGATTGCCCAAGAGTGTCTCTCTATTAGACTATTTTTCTCCTGTGGAAAATACTTAAATTGTTCTCTGGGTGGGGAAAAAAATTGGAATCTATTTGATTGGGATCTAAGTGATCATTTTACATCATCTTCAAAGACCTAAAGGAGAACTCCCAAGCTACTCCTAGGAATTGAAAGACCCCCAAAATGTTTCCCCCTGAAATGTACAGCCTTTGAATGCTCCCCAAGGCCTGTTTCCCAATCTCTGAGAATACAGCCAGTGAGAAGCTCTTTGTTAGCAAGAAGACCTAGCCTGACTGTCTGTGTCAGAGACCCAGAGATAACTCCAAGATAGAGTTATTCCTATAATGCACTTAAAGACAATTTTNCCAAATCGCACAACTTTAGTGTCTAGTGTTTGTGAAGGTAACAGAGGTATGTTGTGTCATAGAGAGCTTTATGTAATGTATTAGAAAACCTCAAAACCCACAAAAATTTATAAAAATCATGCATATAGAAATGGCTATTGTAATGTTAGTTCTTTGACCATGTCCCCTGTTTATCTATATTTGGGGAAGGTGAGAGCTTACATAGTAGAACAATTTGTTTGGAGTGGAGTGACTTCTTATGAGAACTTAAAACTTTCACAATTTTAAAGATATTGCCATATCTCTATACAACTCATCAGTGCTAAAGTAGAATAATATGTCTTTGGCTAAGCCAAACAAAAAGCAGTTCCTTCCAGATAGACTTCACATTATAAGAAAACTCATGTTACACCAGGCGTGGTGGCCCACACCTTTAATCCCAGGACTCAGGAATCAGAGGCAGGCGAATTTATGAGTTCAAGGCCAGCCTGGTCTACAAAGTGAGTTCCAGGACAGCTAGGGCTATACAGAGAAACTCTGTCTCAAAAAACAAAAAAAAAAAAAAAAAAAAAAAAAAAAAAAAAAAAAAAAAAAAAAAAAAAAAAAAGAAAAGAAAAGAAAAGAAAAGAAAAGAAAAGAAAACTCAAGTTAGGTAAGGAGTTTTGGATACATCAGTTCACCTAGGAAAGAAAGACTCAAATATTCAGGAAGGGTATTAGATGTCTGTGCTAAATGAGAGTCTATGAGTGGTACTGACTTCACTTATATCTTAAACTGATCATCTATCTATCTATCTATCTATCTATCTATCTATCTATACTGATCATCTTGATGCTAAAGATCTCAAGGTACTCTAATACGGTATACACAAAGAAAGATAATATTATCATTCAGGCTTATTAAGAAAAGAATTTCAATCAGTGTTTATAGAAGCCCAGGATTCTCATGAGGTAAAGATCACTGTTAAAGAGTTCAGATTCAAGCTGTATGATACTGTTTCAACACACAGTGACAATACATACACACACGCTCTCATGCACAGTCTTGAAAACCATGACTGCCATGTGTCTATATTGCCTCATTTTCTAAGTCAGTCATCTGACAGCTGTATAATCAGCTTATGTTGTCATAGCCTATATAACATGCTCTCAGGGAACAGCACTCAGAACACTGCTTACAAGCTTAAACCTAGAGAAGTTATAATGAATAGTGTTACAAAACCCATTTTGAATGTGGCTCAATATAGATAACACAAAATTTACCATGTGAATCACTGAAGGCATGCAGGTCTGTGCCAATGAAAAATCATACCATTGTGTAACAGCCACCACCATCTACCTGCAGGAGATTTTCATTCTTGCAATCAAAATGTGATACTGAGAGAATAACTTTCAGTTCCTCTCATTTCGGCCCCTCTCTCTATGTCAGAGTACAAACTGATAGTTTGTTATGGGCTCAGTCCACCCTTGTAGTTGACAACTAGAGTGTATCACAATTGTCTTCACTTTTATGGCTAAACTATATTTTATTTATTAAGTGTCAAGTTGTATTTTTCATCTATAGATGGGCATAAGCATTGCTTCTGGCCTTCATCTTTTGTTCAGAGGGAACATAATAAGGAAATTTCTGAGTGTATGCTTTCTTTTTTTTTGAAAAATACTATTTCAGAAGTAGAGGTGGTGGTGCACACCTTCAATCCCAGCATTTGGGGGGCATAGGCAGGCAGATTTCTGAGTTTGAGGCCAGCCTGGTCTACAAAGTGAGTTCCAGGAGAGCCAGGGCTATACAGAGAAACCCTGCCTCGAACCCCCCCCCCCAAAAAAAAAAAAAGAATTATATCATAATCAAATGCTGATATTTTTATTTTAAAGAACTGTAATCCTCAGTAGATACTCTATTTTATAGTCTCATTTTTATGACTAACATTTTGGACATTTGTTACCACACAGACACACATATTCATGTCTGAATTTATATTCATATTTTCTTCATAAGAAAAATTATGGATAGTTTTTGTCCATAGAAAAGAAAATTTTCAACAGTAACTTTACTTCAACAGAGTGGCCTGTTTGTCTTTCCTCTATTGGACAGTATGAATCATGTATTTTTGTTTCTTTGGCTTTTATTTCCTAGAAACATGTATCCAAGATTTCAGCCCACACTAGGCAAGCCCACACCTAGCACCGCATGTGTAATCATCACCTGGCTCTAACATAGTTTCTTAGTTTATCTCTCTCTCTCTCTCTCTCTCTCTCTCTCTCTCTCTCTCTTTGAATTTGTACTGTTTGTTCTGAGTGACAAATCCTATGTAATCACATGGACATTCGCATGGCTGGAAAATATTAGAATGGGAGTATTTAAATGTTTCTATGTCTGATTTTTATTAGAATATTTGAAGTTTGCAAAGCAACCAATGTGTTTTGTGCTTTTGTACCAAGTCAAGAAGGAGTAGTAATGGAAATGGAGTTTGTTTGAGAAAATAATCTGCCTTAATAAAGGAGAATTTATAAGCATGTTGAAATCTTACTGACAGACTCAGAACATGAAAAAGGACTAACATTTTACCTCTCACCCAGCTGCTAAGGGCTGTGTATATATTATTTGAAACTCATGTTATTGAAGAAATTACTGTCATGGATAAACTGAGAATCAAGTTTGCTTTGTATCTAAGCTTGCTGTTTTATGTTTTCAATGAAGTTGATGTGAACAGGAAGGGAGAGAAATTGTTCAAAGGCGTTTCATTTTTTGAAAATGCTTAGTCAAGCTATCAAGAAGGATTTCCATATGAATTTTCCGGAAATGCTTCTTAGCTGTTGCTGGGAACTACTGAATATAATTAGGTGAACCCAGATCCCGCTAAGCTCCAAGTGTCTGCTGAGTGGTCACACATCTGGTTAAAGACAGAGGAGTGCCCTCCATTTTTCACAGTTCTAGAAACTGGATGAAGAGCTGGAATTAAGATTGGGAGGAAATAAAATACAGGCTCATGGCATCTCTGTAGAATAATAAGCAGTTTTAAACTCTGCTCCCCATCCAAATCCAGCTGTTATGACAAAGTCAAGACACAAAAATGATATTCTCATGACAGTCCCTCCCGAATTGTTAAGTACAATATTTATTGGTATGTTATTTCATTATTGTCAGATGTTCTGTATGAAAAACATTTATTGATTAAAAAATTATTAGTATTTCCATTTTTTTTTTTCTTCATTGTTTTTCAAATTCTGGGGATTGAACCTAGGGCCTCCCACATTCTAGGAAAACATTCTAACATCAAACTATACCCCTAGTCCTTAGCAGGGTCTCACTATAGTGCTGAGACTAGCTTTGAACTTTGCAATCCAGACAGGTTTTGAGATGTAATCCTCCTCATAGTCTCTCATTGCCTAGGAATACTACACTGCTAAACTCCCCACCTGAACGCCTCTGCTACTGATGTTAGAATAAACCTTTCTTCTGCCATTTAAATAATATGATTTTTGTACTTTCTGTTTTATATATGTGTGCTATATACAATATATGTTCTGCTGTGGTTCCTTTAAAGTTTATGTTTTATTCTTTTAATTAAGTAGATATCTGTTTGTGGTAGAGGGCATGTGCACATGAGTCCAGGTTCTCACCGAGAATAAAAACAGGAAAAGGAATTACAGGGAGTAACTAAATATTGGACAAAAGCCTAAATTGTTGAAAATATGCATATCAGCATTGGTAAACAGCTCTGAAGCCACAGTCTTTCAGGTGACTTCCTATGGCTGTGACATAAAGACACAAAAGCCCCTTTTGGTATCCCTCTTGGAGGACAGGGAGTAATAATGTTTTTGCTTCGGTCAATCCTTGGAAGCATATGTCTGCCCATAACCAATATTTCCAGGGGGAAAAGAGATAATTCTCCTGACTCCACCCAGTGCTCATAAAAGGCATTAGCAATGAGATTGCAGTGTAGCCTTTCTCAGAACCTTCATTTATGTGTGTACCTTGAAGGCTTCGTTCGTTTAAGAGTATAAAGAGCAACTGTACAAACTGACAACATAACAGTTTCATGGTATAGTTTAGTGGAAGATTTTTTATTGTGAATATGAAGGAGAAAACAGACAGAGACATCTGGAAGAGTCCAAAACAGAGAGAAATGTAGTAGCCATAGTTCAGCTGTAGACTGAGCATGGCCAACAGTCTGGATTTGGCCATAGGAGAAACAGGAGCAGAGCAGAGATAGAGGAAGGTAGGGTGATGTATTTGTAAAAATATAAAGAGAGGAGGAGTATGTTCTATGGAGGTGTTGTCAGGTATGAGGGAAGGGGGTGTCTCAGTGGGCCCATGCTGAGGGATCCCTTCACCCTGAGGGACCAGCCACATGAAGGCATAGTGTAGAATAGAGTTTATTAAGGGAGTTAAGAGGGCAGTAGAGGCAGAGAAAGGAAGAGAGGGGGCAGGAAGAAGGAGAAGAGAAGAGAAGAGAAGAGAAGAGAAGAGAAGAGAAGAGAAGAGAAGAGAAGAGAAGAGAAGAGAAGAGAAGAGAAGTAGAAGAGTAGAGACCAGCCATGAGCATGTGGCGAGAGAGAGAAAGAAAATAAATGTTGAGAGAGGGGGAAGGGAAGAGCTAGAGAGGAAGAGAGTCAGCAGCCCTTTTTTATAGTGAGTCAGGCACACCTGGCTGTGGCCAGATAATGGTGGGGCAGAACATACCTGGCTGTAGCCTGGTAACTCTGGGGCAGAGCTTAGACAGATTGCTAACACTGGGGAGGATGGGGGATGAAGACAAAGAGAGTGACTAAGTGAGAAGCATAGCAGAAATAGCAGGGTTATAAGAATGATTAGTTTGAGGGGTGCTGGGCAGAGTTCCTGAACCACAGGAAGTTTAGGTTGGGGGCAGGGGAGAAAAGCTGGGAAGATTCAGGATGCCTGCCCGGACTCTGAAAAGTGTAAAAGGTAAATGTGACACTTAGTGAGCTGGAAGCTAATGGACACCACAGAGATCCATTTGTTCCCTTTTCTAATGATAAGGGAAATGGCTCATTTTAGTAGAGGAAAATTTGCTTTAGAAGTTCCTAAGGAATCCTGGCTTTTGTCCAATTGACAGAATTTGGGGAAATAGTTTCATTTGGACCTGATAGCACACAAAGACAGTTGGTGAGTAAGAAGTCAACGATCGCTATGAGAAGACGTAAGCAGGAGCCAAAGGTTCAGTAATTAAATCAATTGAGTTGAATCAATATAGGAGAAAGCAGGCAAGTTTAGTAAATGGCAAAATTAAAGTATAATGTTTTCTCTGAAATTATTTAGTAGTTGATAGCTTAGGAGTCCAGAAAATACTCTGTGGGAATATACACTATTTTGTTACTGAACCTGTTGTCAAACTGCTTGTAAAGCATTCAGGAAGATAATGTAAGAAAAAAGAAAACAGAAATTGTGGGAGCAATTGTGGAAGTGGACTAACAGACACATTCTATCTCTGACCTAGAAGATTGTATTACCTTATCTGTGTACATAATAACCTCTTTTTAAAAAGCCTTATTGTATGAAATTCTCTGTATCCATTTGCGTAGAAAATAGAATAAAATGGGTACAGTACATGAGAAGCAATCCTCAGTTGTTAACCAGAAAAAAAAAAGTGTAAAAAACCTGAGAGATCATTCCCAGACCTATGCAGGATAATATAAAGAGACAAAATACCTGGAATCATTTTGAAATGGCTTTTGATTGAATCCAATCAGATTACCCTCCTAGCTCTGCGCCTGCCCTTTTCATGTGAGCTCAGGCTTTAAGTCTCTAACATGAGCTAACTGGATTATTTCTTTCCACGGCTCTTGCAGTCCACATAGTAAATGGCACCGTGATTCAAACTGCAGTGTGCGGTGCTATGATATCAAAATCCTGTCTATTTCCAGGTAAATCATGAAGTAGCACCGTTTCACTCTATGATGTCGGTTACAGGAGAGATAAGATGTAACATTAAAAAACCTAATTTTATATATTTAGTAGTGATTTACTTCATTCCTGTAGTGCTGAAGGTTTTTCTGTAACTTTGTGAGGTGGTTATGATTCCGCATTTCACACTAGCTTGTTTCCATTCCCTTCTATAGTAGACTTTTTGCTCAGGTGGCACCCTATGTTTGTTTTTTTTTTTTTCAGACTATCAACTTTGTCTTTTCTGTTTATCTCCTTGTCACAATATAGAATACTTTCATATCATAAATGGGGCTTTATTTTACCTTCTGAATCTATTTGAAAATTCCATACAATAAATTCTGATCATATCCATTTCTCCACCCTCCTCTCTCTCTCTCTCTCTCTCTCTCTCTCTCTCTCTTTCTCTCTCTCCCTACTAGACAGTGTTTTCTTCCTCGTTTTCCTCCTCTAACATCTTCCTTATCTTCTACCTTCTCCATCCTTTGCTTCTCCTCTTGGTCTAATGCTGAGTTCTAGGGCATTCTGAGTCACTCAGAAGAACTTATGTCAAAAGCAGCAAGTAGACAATGGAGGAGAGAAGGAAAGAATGGGATGGAAAAAGGAAAGACTGACAGAAAATCTTGTGAGAACACACTTTGGTCTCACAACTTCAACTTCTCCTTTCCCCTTTCCTACAATGTGTGTTCTAAAATCCTAATTCTTGCAAAATTTCCTTTTGTCTAAGCCCCCTCCCCCTTTCTCTCTCTCTCTCTTCTCCCGTCTTCTATAGGTACTCTAAGTTAATCATACAAATCTAAGTACTGGAACCTATTATGTACATATGAAAAAGCATGCAGAATTTGTTGTTCTAGATCTGGGTCACCTCACTCAGTGAGTTAGAACTGAAAGTTTGATATTCAGTGACCTTAAGTCAAGTCTATAAACATTTAGATCAGTAGCATTAATAAAAAAAAACATTCTTTTAACACATAGCATCTTCACTGATACATTTTAACAACTTAAAAAAAAATAAGTCATGCCCTATTACCATAGTGTGTAGATTTTATTTGCTTTTGAAACCGGTGTTTCAGTATTAAATTTTATACCATGATGAGTAACATATTCTTTTTTCTATATTCAAAGAGAAAAAGGTGGTAGAGATTGTGGGATACATTGTTTAAATGTAAATATAAAAGAAATGATAAGATTAAATATTACCATCATGTATCATCTCCCCAGGCTTTTCATTCTAGAGTGGGACTAAGCTTAAAACTCTTGAGCAAGCACAAATAGAAAAACTGTAGAATGGATGATACATTGAGTAAAGCCAAAGGAAACTACTGAGTCTATATGAATGAAGAAACATGTAAGTGACTTAAAATATATGCTGAAGAAGGTTAATAATGAGAATTAAAGGACAACAGGGTTTTCCAGAAGGTAACAAGTGACATAGTTACATTGTGTCACCCACCACCCTCTAAAGAATGTCTTCTTGAAGAGAAAAAAAATAACCTTAAAATAATGTTCTCTGTGGGAAAATGTCATTGATATTAATGCATTTTTCTCTTGAAATCGATTAAACAATTATTGGTAAAAAGAGAATATTTGGTAAGGTGATATATCTTTAAATGCTGATCAAAGCCATTCATACGCATTGATAGAACACAAGCCTATATAATTTGCATGTAATAAAGGTTTAAATAACCCTGTTTTTATTACAAGTAGATGAATCTGTTGAAGAAACTATATATATATCAAAAAAACTCCGTCCCAAAGAGAAATATCGGGACCGACAGGATCTTGAGTGAAACATCTGGTTCGACCGGAGTTTGAGTCTTTAGACGGACGGAGACGGAGGACTCACGACCCTAATTTGGAGTTGTGCTACCATGCACGGCTTTCTATGTTATATTTGATGTCACTGGTTAAGTGAAAATACCCCTGGGAAACAAACTAGGAATTATGAAGCTCTGGCAAAGGTGCTCAAACAATTAACATGGTGATTTCACTGAGAACATTCAACAATGAGCAGCACCCTTGATGCGCTACAAAGCTCCAATTTTCCATGGCATATTTTTGCCAAAGTAGAAATTATCTCAATTAAAATTGGACTGTTATTCAGAATATCTTTGCTCCTAGCAAAGAAAGAGAACAGCTCATCATTAATTCTCACTTCAGTACCTAGCGTGTCCCTGGAAGTCTGACATCGGCATTGATCTAGGACTTGGATCATGTGGTTTCCTGTTCTTAACAGATGTCTTGAAACAATGCTCTCAGATCTAACATAAAACCATTTGTGGCAAGAGTAACTTTCATTTGGGAGGGGTGTATTTTTCTTTTTTCTTTTGATAATAATTTTATTTAGTTACATTCCAGTCGTAGGTAACTTTCATAATCTCCTATTTTAATGATGTCTGAGCCCATGAGCCATTAACAATTAGCTATAGGTTATTTTAGTCTTTATTTTTATAACATATATAATTTTTCTTCTTAATTTAAAAATGTGTATTTTTGTAAAATGTAACTACCTATTATAGTATGGATTTATTGAGGTGGAAGTTAATACATCTTGTTAGTTTTAAAAATATTAAAACAAATTTTAATTGAACCAATACTTTTTTATTAGCTATGTATACTAAATAAAAAAGGTAACTCGAATCTCTTCTTTTCTAAAACATTATATATTTGACTTGTAACTGGAGGTATTAGATACATTCTAATTGAACAGTAGTTAATTACTACCTTTTGAAATTGAAAAAGGATTCCTACCACATTGTAATTCCACATCCGTTTACTGAGTAACCTATTTTATTATAGTACATTCTTACTCCTGTTGAGTTTGATCCCAAACCCATGTAACAGACAGACATCACTGTGGCATCAATCTTAGTCCTGGGGCACAAATATAGAAATCAGGGGCTTGATGGACAATTAATACAACAGATACCACAAACTCTAAGTTCAGTAACAATGCCTGTCTTAAAGAATAAGTGGTCAAGAGTAAGGAGATACCCTACTATGACTTCTAGCATCTACACCTGGATGCATGATCGAGTGCATCTGCTCAGACATCTGCACAGACACTACTACATTACTTACCCAAGCATTGCTATAGTCATAGGTAAAACAAATATTTTTGTGTGTTACACAGTTCAAGTTATAGACCTATTCTCAAGTGAAGAGTCTATGCTGTAAAGAGAACATAAAAAGAAAAAAAAAAGCCACATTTCTTATTCTCTACTCATACTGAGGTAACTAAACATCTCCATAGCACACAAAAGAAGAGCACTGAGTATGTCTCTGAGTAGAGATGATATCTGCAGGGGTCGAGGTACAGCAACCATTATAGCTCAATCTTGGCCCTCTTCTTAGGGTTCTATTTTTATTAGTTCACTTTAAAACCAGGTCCTTGTCACATATATTATAGTTTTCAGCTTAGCACTTTTATTGGACTCCAGAGCCTGTGAAGGAGTGGGTCTCTGACTTTTGTGCCTGCTCTTTGGGCTGTATTCCTCCTGTTCAGGTGCCCTGTGTAGGCTCAGTGTGCCTGTTTTAAAATCATGTTATATTTTATTAGTTCACTTTAGGAATCTGAAATTTAGTAAGGCTGGTTTATTATTCATAATGAAAGAAATAACAAGAAAATAGCATCTATGCCATAGGCTTAACACCAGTAATTAGACAATATTTAATTAGTGATATGAAAATAAGAATTTGCTGAACAAATGAAAGATGTGTGTGAACTGTGACTGTCAGTATGTTCAAGCCACTCTCACAGGTTCAAGCCTTTTGATTATGCTGCTAAAGTTCTCAGAATTT
This sequence comes from Mus minutoides, assembly GCA_902729485.2. NCBI lineage: Eukaryota > Metazoa > Chordata > Mammalia > Rodentia > Muridae > Mus > Mus minutoides. The sequence goes on along the minus strand of LR753729.1, from coordinate 110,848 downwards.
GTGATTTTTGTTCATATTTACTATTAATTCATATGCACATCACAAACACACACAGACACAGACACAGACACACACACACACACACACACAAACACACACCTTATCCTTTTAAGAAAAGTGACTAACCAAACATTGAAAGCTATGTCATCTATGTTAATCTGACAACTAGCCCTGATTTGGAATGCTCCACTAAAATCATTTTAAGATTACATATGAATCTGCAATGGCCATTATAATTGCATTTGAATTATACTTTTTAATCCTATGAAAAAGCAGCATATGTTTATCCACAGCCAGATATCATGCAGAGAGAGAAAGAGTGACAGACAGACAGACAGACAGACAGACAGACAGACAGAGACAAAGAAAGAGAGGGGGAGAGACTTTAGAATACACAAATTTCAATGAGATGTCTCCATCAAAAATTTCCCTTCAGAGTTCAGAAAACTCCACAGAAGAGGCAGAAAGAATGTACAAGCCAGAAGAAATGGAGGACAACAGAAGAACAGGGCCCTCTAAATCAACTCTGAAAGGCAATATAAATTCACAGAGACTGAAGTAGCAAAGACAAAGCTTATGCAGGTCTGCGCCAGGTCCTTGTCACATATATTATAGTTTTCAGCTTAGCACTTTTATTGGACTCCAGAGCCTGTGAAGGAGTGGGTCTCTGACTTTTGTGCCTGCTCTTTGGGCTGTATTCCTTCTGTTCAGGTGCCCTGTGTAGGCTCAGTGTGCCTGTTTTAAAATCATGTTATATTTTATTTTGTCCTGTTTAGTTGTTATCTCCTAGAAGCCCGTTCTTCTCTAGTGAGAGACAGAAAGGAATGAATCCACAGCAGAGACATAGGAAAGGGCTGTGGAAGTAAAGGGCAGAGAAAGTGTAATCAAGATGTATTATATGAGAAAAGAATCTATTTTCAATAAATTTTTTAAAAATTTATAAAAGAAGGAATAAGAGAAAATAGCATATTTTAATGAATTCATTAATTTTAAATTTCAGTAGTATATATTCATTATTTTGAACAGAGTCTATATTTTCTGCATGAATGCAAGGGTTGAAAATTAAGACAGGATCACAGCACTCGTGATGATCCTCCTTTTCCAACTGCCAATGTTATATGTTTGAGAACTTACTCCAAGCCACATGTTGGTGATTCACTCTGCCATAAAAAATAAAACAATGAGACGTTTATATAGGATTTTTCTTTTTCCTTTTTTAAAATATACAAAATAAATATTATAATTCATAATATAATTTATATTTTAAATATATAAAATATAAAATTTTAAACTCCAGATTTCATTCCCCTCCCAGTCTACCCTCTGACAGTTCCACATCCCATAACTCACCCCACCTGATCTCTAAACTCACTGAGGCCTCCAGTCTCTTGAGGGTTAGGTGTATCTTCTATGACTAAACCCAGACTCAGCAGTCCCTTGTTGGGGGCCTCATATTAGCTGATGTCAGTTGCCTGGTTAATGGTCCAATGTCTGAGAGATCTCAGGGGTCTGGGTCAATTGAGACTGCTGGTCTTTTTACAGGGTCGCCCTCCTCCTCAGCTTCTTTCAGCTTTTCCCTAATTCACCCAATGACTCTTTCATATGCTTGTTGTGTCTTTAGGAGGGCAGTCATGTTAGGTCCCTTTTTGTGAGCACTCCATAGCCCCAGTAATAGTGTCAGTTCTTGGGGCCTCCCCTTGAGCTGGATCCTACTTTGGGCCTGTCTTTGGACCTTCTTTTCCTCGGGCTCCTCTCCATTTCCATCCCTGTAATTCTTTCAGACAGGTAGAATTATGGATTAGAGTTGTGACTGTGCAGTGGCCACCCCTGTCCCTCATTTGATGTCCTGTCTTCCTGCTGGAGATGGGTTCTTTAAGTTCCCTCTCCCTACTATTGGGCATTTTATCTCTTTGCGTCCTGAGAATTTCTTACCTCCTGGATCCCTGGTGTAACCATAATAGTGTCAGGCCTTGGGGCCTCTCCTTGAGCTGGATTCCACTTTGGGCCTGTTGCTGGATCTTCTTTTCCTCAGGCTTATCACCATTTCCATCCCTGGAGTTCTCCCAGTCAGAATGTTTTTCAATACCAATAGTAACAGTTTAAGCATTAGAATTTCTAAGAACATGTTTTATTTTTATCACATTAATAACTGAAAAGCTATGAAAAACCATATTGAATTTTAATCTGTACTAGAAACAGAGACCATCTTCTAAATTAATTGATTACATACCTCATTCTACCCATTGTTTACACTGGATATAATTTTCTCTATCTACAATGTTCTTCTGCTTATTAATTAAATTGTTTGACCCTTTTATTTTTTTTATACATATTGTGGACATACTGAAAGGAAAGAAGTACTTTCATGGAATTTCAATCTAGATCATAAAACACTTTACTAAATTTTGATTGTTGTGGTTAGTGTTTATTTTCTGCTTGAAGAAATATAGAATGATCTGGGAAAAGGACTTTTGTCATTCCTATGGGGATTTAATTTGATTAGGTTTGTTAATGTTGAAATACCTATCCACTGCGGGTTGTACCATTCCACTAGCCTAGACCCTGGTATAAAGTAGAATAGTAATGATTTAAGTGTGCATCTATTACTTTCCATTTCCTGATGCAATATGATAGGTTGTTTCAATCATCCACTGTTTGCTTTCTCTGCATTGATGAACTATAACCATGATAAGTCTTTTCTCACTTATTTTTCTTATCACCACAATAAGATCAGAATAAGATTCATTATATGCATGCATTCCTCATCATGAGGATGTGAATTAGATTTTATGGTTAAACATTCCACAACTGTGAATTTAAAAATACCACTTCACATAGTCACAGCCAACTAATTTGAACATTAGCTATGGACTTTCCCATTATCTTTTTATGCACCAAAAATGCCTTATTTATACAGATATTTTGAACTATCTCTAATTTACTTGTAATTTCTTTTTCAATATTTCATGACAGAAATATACTTATGATGTATATTTCTTTTATTGTTATTATTGTTATTAACTAATCATGATAACTTTTTTCTCCCTATTTACATTCAGGAGAATAATATTTTTTGTATCAGTTTGTCATATGTATAATTTTTGTAGCATTTCTAGTGTATATAATTTTAATAACATTTTTATAAAGTATGTAATGATCAAAATAGCCAATTATATACATATTAAAGTGATATACTAATGTAAATAAAGAAATACATTCCTTATATCACACCTTTCCTTGAGATTCTTTGCACTATTTCTAAAAGAAAGTACAACCTGAATGTAATAGAAATTAGTCTTTTTGTCAATCTGTGTATAGTTTAAAATATTAGCATAATTTTAAATATCAATTTGCCATCCTCTCTGGAATTTATATTTTATATATTAATGTTTTTATGCATAATATTCTTTTAGTTTTAATTTTTTATGTGTGTATGCTGATTGCAAGTTGGAATACATGCTTCTTGTATTTGCAGGGAAAATGGCATCAGTTGATAGCTTTGACTGTAAAAAACAAAAAAAACACATGCAATAGGTTTAATGTTAGATTTTTCACCTTTACCAATTTAGACACAACTTAAATCACAATATGTTGCAGGCTTCCTTAAAATTTAATCCAAGTAGAAGGAAGCAAATTAGAACATTTTGCCAAACTTGAATCATGAGTCAGTTTGTAATGGATGTGAACATTCTGCTGAATTTTGCCAGTAAATAACAAAAGCACAAAACACAAACAGCCAGAAAACAATGGAATGTAGAATTTCAATGTCTTGCCTATATTAAAATTATTTAGGAGACTTCACTTTCCTTACACTTTTAAAAACTGCTTTTAGTTTTATTTTTTCCTTAATGTGACCATAACCAAATATCCAAATGGTTACAGCTTCAGTTTTAGAAGGACCGCACAAGTAGATACATCTGAACAATGATTCAGGCAGACAGCTTCCAGGACAATCTTAGTAGAAGATGCAAACATCAGATGTGTTCATGTGATGAAGCCAAAAGTCTCTTGGATAAGGTCCACCCAAGGAGGATACCTCCAGCAGAGACTGCAACTCAATGTTCCAGTTAGCCCAATTAGTGATGATGTAGTTATTGTATGACTCCCCAAAGCATGATGACAACTATGTGGAGAAAAGGAAATGGAGTAACATAATGTCCTTCTGCTAAAAGCTTGCTCCAGGTTATGGTACAATTGGGAGGCATTGGAAACTAAGATGAGAAGCATAGTGCTCTAGATTAATTCTGTTGCTCAGATAAAGGACTGACCAAAAATTTTTAAGAAAAGAAAAAGTCTATTTGGCATAGACTTCCATATCACAGACCATCATTGATGGATATCAAACCAGGAATTTGAAGCAGAAAATATGGAGGGAGGTCATTTGTTGGCTCACTCTCATTTTCATCTTAAGAGAAGAGAAAGTCTATTTGGCATAGACTTCCATATCACAGACCATTATTGATGGATGTCAAACCAGGAATTTGAAGCAGAAAATATGGAGGGAGGTCATTTGTTGGTTCACTCTCATTTTCATGCTTAGCTAACTTTTTTATATAGGCTGTTTTAGCAGGGAATGGTGCTACCCACAGTGAGCAAGACCCTCTTTAACATCAATCAACTAGAAAGGCAATCTACTCTCTTTTATAGGACTGCTTATAGACCAAACTGATAAAGGTAACTAAATTGAAACTCTTTGTAGGTGATTATTCACTGTGTGTCCTACAAAGGATATGGGGTCTTCCTTTTTCTGTATCTATTTTTTACTTCCTGGCTTCTATGAGTTGAGCACTGAGCACTTTTCTCAGATGGCTGGATGACTTTGGTCATAACTTTCTTGAAGATAGATTGCCACCTAATTATGGACTGGATTGAAATCTCCAAAACTGTAAGGAAAATAAGTTTCTCAAGTATGTTTTGTGTGTGTGTGTGTGTGTGTGTGTGTGTGTGTGTGTGTGTGTGTGTTGGGGAGAAGAGTACTCTAACATTAGGGAAGCAAACAAGGATACCTGGTGCCTTGATCTATCATCCCTAACATTATTTCCTTGAGACCAAGTCTCTTCCCTGAACCTGAATCTAAGTTGAAAGCCAGCAAGTGTTTGTGGTCCTTTTGTCGGTCCCAGAGTGCTCTGAGGCTCCAGGGATCTTAGCCACTCAGAATTTTATGTTGGTGCGGAGAATTCAAACTCAGGTCTACATGCTTATATCACAAGAATCTCATTGAATCTCATCTCATTGAACCATCTCATGAATCATTTTTACCTTTAAAGCTCATTATCCAATATTTGCTCTAGAAACACAAGAAACAAACATAAAATAAGGATGATTTAAGTAAAAAGATACTTATCAGAGAGAATCTTGCTCTTGCTCTCTTGCCCCTTTCTCCCTATTCCCTTCTCCCTCTGTCCCCATTCCCTTCACCCTTCTCTCCATGTTCCCATGGCCAGCCTCTACTCCTCTATTTCTCTTCTCTTCTCTTCTCTTCTCTTCTCTTCTCTTCTCTTCTCTTCTCTTCTCTTCTCTTCTCTTTCTCTTTTTGCCTCTACTACCCTCTTGCCTCCCCTCCCCATGCCCTGTGATAAACTATATTCTATACTAGAAGAGAGAAAGTAAGAAAAAGAGAGAGAGAGAGAGAGAGAGAAAGAGAGAGAGAGAGAATGAATCTTAAAGTATAAAGTATTTCATAGTTTCCAAATACCTTCTGGTATAATTCATAGATATTCAAACATAGATGTTAAAATTTTTGCTGTGCAAATGTGATCTGATATTTGGTAAGTGAATTAATAGAAAGCAAAGATTCCTGAGTGACTGGTATTTGACAGTTGCATTTAAAATGGACATAAAAGGTTTTTCTTGACAACATTAACAGTGCAAGAGCTAAATATATATTGATGATTAATAAAAACTAGTATATAGTGAAAAGATAAAGGTAAACCATATGATTAAGTCTTAAAATTATATGCCCAATACTGCTCACTTACTCTGATGTATTTAACAACCCTTGGAATATTGCAGAACATACCTAATCTTAAATTATATTTTGGGACAACATGTCAGTAATTGATTAAAACATTAAGTGTAGGCTACCTCAGAGTGAAAGGCTGGAAAACAATATCCCAAGCAAACGGCCCGAAGAAAAAAGCTGGGGTAGCCATTCTAATATCGAATAAAATAGACTTTCAACCCAAAATTATCAAAAGAGACAAAGAGGGGCACTTCATACTCATCAAAGGAAAAATCTTCCAAGAGGAACTTTCAATTCTGAATATCTATGCTCCAAATGCAAGGGCGGCCACTTTCATTAAAGAAACTTTA
>LR753729.1:0-103813 GCA_902729485.2 Mus minutoides | reverse complement strand
TGGCCATCATTGGGAGGAGAGGCCCCTTGGTCATACAGACTCTATATGCCCCAGTACAGGGGAATGCCAGGGCCATTACGTGGGAGGGGGTGGGTAGGGGAGCAGGGCGGGGACGCGGGAGGGTAAGGGAAAATTTCTGGATAACATGTGAAATGTAAATGAAGAAAATATCTAATAAAGAGAGGAAAGAAAAAAAAAACATTAAGTGTAGGACTTCAATATGTCTCATAAATTTAAATAAATTGTTCTGTTATAATGACAAATAACATATCATTTTCCTGATATTTCCTTATGTGGAATAGTTTATAAGCATTTAAACCTAAAGTTGTCACAATCTAATGTCACTTCTCCACAATACTATGAAATACTATGATTACTATCATGAAATGAAAGAGGAGAAAACAACTCCTTTGACATTGATTCCAATGCCTGTGGTCATCAGCACGACAGCATTTTGGGTATAATAGACCTACATACTATCTGATATGTATTAAAAGATTTTTAATGATTATCTTCTCTGTTTAATCATACTTGAAGGATGCACTACATTGGTAGTCTTACCTCTTTTGTCATGTTTATTTGACATATTAGCTCTCTATGTTTTACACAGAATTGAAACATTATCTAGATTTTTGCAACATAATTTTCCCAGTATGATAAATGGCTACAACTGAATTTATAATAAGTAAATACATTTTAGGAAAGATAATTATATTTATGTCAGTAATACAAAGATGAATTATTTCTAATTGATTAAAATACATTTTATTTATGACACTGTTTTTATGAAATGTTTTTATGATCTTAACACAATCTTAACATTATCCAGATAATTCAGCGTCAGGATTTTAAATGACTTATTCTCACCATTAAGTAGGACATAAAGAGTACTTCAAAATTAAACCCAAATTTAGGCAGAATAACCACAACTTCGAGGCCAGACTGAAAAACTTGAATAAATAAATGAATAAAACCAAACAAATAAACGAACAGGGAAAGACCAATGAGGTATCCCAATACAGAAGGACACTTGTTGCCAATCCCAGAAGTGGAGTTTGATAAACAGAAACCTATGATAAGAGATAACCCATTATTGAGTGTTTTCTTCTGACCTGTACTTTTATGAAAGTGAAAAAGAGTACACACACACACACACACACACACACACACACACAACAACTAATTAATTAATTAATTAATTAGGCAAATTTTAAAAGGCCTCAAAGAATTTGAATAGAGTATAAGTGAAAAATGTGTTTATATTAGCATTTATGTGATATATTTAAATGTTTATTATAAAGACTTAGAATAGTGTACTATAAAAAGATTTATATAGTTTGCTTGTAGGCATTGATTTTTTCAAACCTACTTTTAATAAGTATTCACAAATGATTCAACTCCCCACCACCATTTCTATGCTACCATTTACAGGTTGGGGAGAAAAGACAGTAAATAGGGGGCTATGGGTCTGTTTAGAAGTACTTCCTTGGGACAATTCCAATCTCTATTTGTCAGGATAGCAGCAGTCTAGTTCAGTAATGTTGGAATACATAACAAGAATCAGCAGCAGTGACACAGTCCAGTAGAAACAGCCAGGCCTCTGTTGAATTGGCACAAGATAGCTGGAGTGTACAGAATCATCCAGGATGCCCAGAGAAGCTCTCTGCCATACCTCTCTCAATGAAGCAAAGACGAAGAGACAAGACCAGCAGAGTATTTCAAAGCTAGCTATGCAAGCACACCTTCACTGTCCATTGAGTACTATTTGTACTCTCTCCAAACATTACATGTCCTACCATGAGTCTTGCCTCAGCAAAATACTATGTGAATCTGTATCACCAGACATATACAGAAACTTCCAATCTATTTGCTATTTATTTTTTTAAAAATAAAGATAACAAAATATAAATACAAAATTATTTTTCACTGTTGTTAAATATTGATGTTTTAAAATATTAGTTATAACAACTCTCTAAATACTAATGGGAAAGATTAAAAAGCTGTTTTTAAATAGAGAAGAAACTTATGATCTCTGTATTCAAGGTTTCACAAGGGAATATAATACTAGATTGAGATACCATGCTGGAGCCACACGGACATGCCCGGAACAGAAGCAAATCTGCTGTTGTCCCCCACCAACTCTCAGCATCAAGGGTCACAGTGTCATGTTTTGTGACCATCATTTACTGTAGTGTTTTGTCTATAATATTTTTTACATCAACTTATCAATAAGTGCTTCTGATAATGTGTAAACTTCAGTTAGTTTTGTATTTAACATTAAGAGTATTCATTGAACATTGAAGACTGAAAAAAAAGTCTAGGTTGGAGCTTTAGACAAGAGAGGAGGAACCCAGATTCTGTAGGTGATGAATGCTGAAGCTATGTTTGCAACTAGGGCCTTTCATTTGCCTAGTATGAGTAAAAATCAAGTTACTGTTCCCTTTGACCACCCATGGGTAGAATCCTTCCACAAGCAATTCTGCCCTCCATTCTCTCCAACGTTATCATCAGTGGCAAATATGAAGTGCCCAGAAGCTTATGTACAATAACTGTAACATCCTTTGATTACAGAGAAATCATAAAAATATTTCTCAAAACTCTAAATATGTCTATGTTTGAATTTCAAAAATGTTTTCAACTTTCCAACAATTTCTAACAATTCCTATAACTTTCTGAAATCTATTTTTATAGTAGGGAGTTCATTTAAGTCACAATAGTATATTTCCTGGATGCACTTATTCTGCAATAATTGTGAAATCATTTGGAGTATCTGCCCCACTGGTATATTTTATGTTGAATTATCTACCATGGTTTTTGTTAAACACTGCCTCCTTCATTTGCTCAGGTTTCCATTAGAAAATGGATTCTCATCAAATCAGGATATTCAAGCTGCTTATATGATCAGTTTGGCTCTGGTAAAATGGATTTAATTATTAAGCAAGTAATAGCACTCAACAAACTCTAGAACAAATCATCTCTAAAGATATGTGAAGTCACTAAAATTATAAATGATATCTGCAATAGACCCAGCCTCCTGGAGATGGTTCTGAGAAATCATTGTTACTAACTTCTGACAAACCCACTCTTTCAGGATGAAGATTTCTATCAGAAAAAAAAAATATGAAATATGAGAATTCGCAAATATAAGAAAAGTCTTGTGAAAACTATAGGGAGACATTAAAGTCTCAATAACTGACAGTGGTGACCATTAGTTTTTGTGCTAATTCACAAATTTTGCTTGGGTTAATATGCCAGTGGATGGCAACACACTGTGATTGGGTCCATCTTATGGTTAAAATATTTTGACCTCATTTGCTGTATTTGACATCATAAGCTTCACAAAACTAGATGACATTTGTACATTTTAACACTTGCCTTCTTGTACACTTGTATACATGATAGTGCTGTCAATTAATTTTTGTGGTATGTGTAACAAATTAATTCTCTTACAGAACATGTAAATTGAATTCCATGTTCTTTCTTTTGGAGAGCCTAATTTCTTGTATCTCTGGACACATCTAGATAAATAAAATATGAATTCATATTAATTTTTCTATGACTTTCATGATACAAAACGTGTTCTTGAAATGTTTACCCAGTATTGCTTAACTCTTATTATGAATAAGTTAGTGAGATGCAAATAGTGAATTTAATGACAGTTTCATTATAAGGATCCCAACAAGATGGTAGAATAATCACAAAATTATTATGCCAATTTTCAGTCATGTGAACTTGATTGCTCTTTGTTTTACAACCTGAATTTCATGTTGTTCTATCCATGAATGAATGGGATCTGGTTTCTAAACAGTTTTCTCTGGTCAGTACTGTCCAGTAGATAAATGATAGTGACTAATTTGGGTATTATTGTTGAGTCAGCTCTGCAACCTCCAGGTCAACATTTCAAGGGATAAATGTGTATTTGTAAAATAACTGAAGCCATTTGATGGGTTAGCCCTCTGATAAATAATTTCTCTACTTCTTTCTTTTGACTAAGCCTCTTGATGGAATGGCACAATTGAAGACAGCAATAGTGCATAGCCAGGGCCTGCCACAGAAAGAATAAATCAGAAATGATCACTAGTTGGACTCAATTTCTGAGAAGTTCATTTTCTTCAAACTGTTATGAACTGACAGTCAAAATGGCTTGCATTTGAGAGCCTGGCAGGTCCCATTGAGACCAGTGAAATGGCAACTAGGAAGTTAAATGGGACCCTGAGGTCAGAATGGTAACTTTTCTTTTAGTACTAAACATGTATTTCCAGGACCTGCTCACAGAGCTTTGAAACTCACACACACACACACACACACACACACACACACACACACACACACAAGAAAGAAGAAGAAGAAGAAGAAGAAGAAGAAGAAGAAGAAGAAGAAGAAGGTGGGTTCCATCCTTGTAAGAATGATATTCACATTTTGAGACTGGATGCCCATCAGTGCAGAGGCTACAGCTTTGAGCACTCAGCTAAGTGCTGTGAATGAAGGTCTATGACAAGTCAACCTCCTCCTGTGTGGGCAGAGAGTCCCAGCAGGATTAACACAGCATGTTGATTTGGTAAGCAAGTAGGAAATACAGAAGTTCCCTTCATCAATGGAAAGACAAATCAAAATAGAAATACATAAATGGGAACAAGAGGATGAGAGGATCTGGCTCAAGTAGCAAGAAGATAAAACGTTATCAGTCAGAACCATCAAAATGCCTTATACAAAGTTGTCAAATTTAATTTAGGGAGAAGGGATATAATTACATTATAATATAAAAAAATCTTAAATATACTTTTAAAAAGGGGGAAACTCCATTGGAGTACTTTCATACTATAATTGTAACAATTTCTCTCATGAAATATTAATCCAGGATCTTCCTTCTGAGCCCAGTGGAAGCCGCTTAGGGCTCCAGAGTGGTCTCCATGCCACAGGACATCGGGATCACCTTGGGATCATGAGTGGAAAGCAACATCAGCTCCAAAGAATCACAGAGGGTCTTGTGCCAGCAGGAACAGAGACTGAGGAACTCCGCCCAACCAGAGGCTGGGACAGCCCTGCCATCTTCTGAGTGAACATGGCCGAGGGCATCTAGGACACCAGAGGACTCTCCACGCCACAGGACCCCTAGCACACCCAGGACCTCCTGATCACCTGAGAGCACGTGGGCAATAGAAGCAACAGAGCTTCTTGGTCAGGGTCCCATCAGGCCTTCATCATCAGCCAGGAGGTGGAGCTGAGACCCAGAACCCTGGGCACATTCCTTGCCAGATGAGAGTCAGCCTAGATGGAGTGTCTGACCCTAGAACTCAGCAGCTCCAGAGCTCCAGACTGCTGGACACCTGACCTACAAGAGGAGAGCTTGCCTGCAGAGAGTGTTCTGACCAGTGGAACTCAGGTGAGAGTTGAACTCCCAAGGGTGCTGAGAGAGGCTAACAGAATCACAGGAGGATCAAGCTCTAATCAGAGACAGCTTGAACATTAATACCAGAGATTTCCAGATGGTGAAAGGCAAACGTAAGAATCTTATTAACAGAAACCAAGAACACTGGGCATAATCAGAATGCAGTACAACCACCACAACCAGTCCTGGATATACCAACACACCTAAAAAGCAAGATGCAGATTTAGTATCATATCTCATGATGGTGGTAGAAGATTATAAGAAGGACATTAATAACTCACTTAAAGAAATACAGGAGAACACTGCTAAACATGTAGAAGCCCTTAAAGAGGAAGCACAAAAATCCTTCAAGGAATTACAGGAGAATACTGCTACAAGTAGAAGCCCTTAAAGAGGAAACACAAAAATCCCTCAAGGAATTATAGGAGAACACTGCTAAACAAGTAGGAGAAACACAAAAATCCTTTAAAGAATTACAGGAAACACAACCAAGCCCGAGATGGATTTGAACAAAACCATCCAAGATCTAAAAATGGAAGTAGAATCAATGGAGAAAAGCCAAAGGGAGACAACTCTGGAGATAGAAACCCTAGGAAAGAAATAAGGAACCATAGATGTAAACATCAGCAACAGAATACAAGAGATGGGAGAGAGCATCTCAGGTGCAGAAGATTCCATGGGGACCATGGACACAACAATCAAAGAAAATGCAAATTGCAAAAAGATTCTAACTCAAAACATCCAGGAAATCCAGGACACAATGGGAAGACTAAACCTACAGATAATAGGAGTATATGAGAGTGAAGATTTTCAACTTAAAGGGCCAGCAAATATCTTCAACAAAATTGTAGACAAAAACTTCACATGCCTAAAGAATGAGATATCCACGAACATACAAGAAGCCTACAGAACTCCAAATAGACTGGGCCAGAAAAGAAATTCCTCCTGACACATAGTAATCAGAACAACAAATGCACTAAATAAAGACAGAATATTAAAAGCAGTAAGGGAAAAAGGTCAAGTAACATATAAAGACAGGCCAATTAGAAATACTCAAGACTTCTCACCAGAGACTATAAAAACCAGAAGATCCTGGACAGATGTTATACAGACACTAAGAAAACACAAATGCCATACCAAGCTACTATACCCAGCTAAACTTTCAATTACCATAGATAGAGAAACCAAAGTAGTCCATGACAAAACCAAATTCATACAATATCTTTCCAAGAATCCAGCCCTTCAAAGGATAATAAAGGGAAAACGCAAACACGAAGATGTAAACTACACCCTAGAAAAAGCAAGAATGTAATCCTTTAACAAAACTAGAAGAAGACAGCCACAAGAACAGATCCCCAACTTTAACAACAAAAATGACAGGAAGCAACAATTACTTTTCTTTGATTTCTCTTAACATCAATTCCCCAATAAAAACACATAGACTAACAGACTGGATACACAAACAGGACCCAACATTTTGCTGCTTACAGGAAACCTATCTCATGGATAAAGACAGACATTACGATTTGGTAAAAGGTTGGAAAACAATTTTCCAAGCAAATGGTCCAAAGAAACAGGCTGGAATAGCCATTCTAATATCAAAAAAAAATTGACTTCCAACCCAAAGTTATCAAAAAAGAAAAGGAGGGACACATCATACTCATCAAAGCTAAAATCTACCAAGATGAACCCTCAATTCTGAATATCAATGCTCCAAATGTAAGGGCAGCCACATTCATTAAAGAAATTTAGTAAAGCTAAAAGCACACATTGCACCTCACACAATAACAGTGGGAGACTTCAACACCCCATTCTCACCAATAGACAGATCCTGGAATCAGAAATTAACAGAGACACATGGACACTAACAGAAGTTATGAAACAAATGGATTTAACATATATCTACAGAACATTTTATCCTAAAACAAAAGGATATAACTCCTTCTCAGCACCTCATGGTATCTCCTCCAAAATTGACCATTTAATTGGCACAAAATGGGCCACAAAAGGTACAAAAATATTGAAATTATCCCATGCATCCTATCAGATCACCATGGACTAAGGCTGATCTTCAATAACAGAATAAATAATAGAAAACTAACATTCACATGGAAACTGTACAACACTCTACTCAATGATACCTTGGTCAAGGAAGAAATAAAAAAAAAGAAATTAAAGACTTTCTACAGTTTAATGAAAATAAAGCCACAACACACCAAAACTTAGGGGACACAATGAAAGCATTCCTAAGAGGAAAACTCATAGCTCTGATTGCCTCCAAAAAGAAACTGGAGAGAGCATACACTAGCAGCTTGACAGCACACCTAAAAGTTCTAGAAAAAAAGGAAGCAAATTCACCCAAGAGGAGTAAACAGCAAGAAATAATCAAACTTAGAGCTGAAATCAACCAAATGGAAACAAAAACAACTATTCAAAAAATCAACCAAAACAAGAGCTGGTCCTTTGAGAAAATCAACAAGATAGATAAACCCTTAGCCAGACTAACTAGAGGGCACAGGGACAGTATACCAATTAACTAAATCAGAAATGAAAAGGGATACATAACAACAGATCTTAAGGAAATCCAAAACATCATCAGATCCTACTACAAAAGGCTATACTCAACAAAACTGGAAAACATGGATAAAATGGACAACTTCTTATACAGATACCAGGTATCAAAGATAAATCAGGATCAGATTAATGAACTTAACAGTCGCATTTCCCCTAAAGTTATAGAAGCAGTCATTAATAGTATCCCAACCAAAAAGAGCCCAGGAACAGATGGGTTTAGTGCAGATTTCTATCAGACCTTCAAAGAAGACATAATTCCAACTTTCCTCAAACTATTCCACAAAATAGAAACCGAAGGTACTCTACCCAATTCATTCTATGAAGCCACAATTACTCTGATACCTAAAACACAGAGATCCAACAAAGAAGAGAACTTCAGACCAATTTCCATTATGAATAACGATGCAAAAATACTCAATAAAATACTCACAAACTGCATCCAAGAACATATCAAAACAATCATCCATCATGACCAAGTAGGCTTCATCCCAGGGATGCAGGAATGGTTTAATATATGGAAATCCATCAATGTAATCCACTATATAAACAAACTCAAAGACAAAAATCACATAATCATCTCCTTAGATGCTGAGAAAGCATTTGACAAAATCCAACACCCCTTCATGATAAAAGTCATGGAAAGATCAGGAATTGAAGGCCCATACCTAAACATAATAAAAGAAATATACAGCAAGCTAGTAGCCAACATCAAAGTAAATAGTGAGCAGCTGGAAATGATCCCACTAAAATCAGGGACTAGAAAAGGCTGCCCATTTTCTCCCTACCTATTCAATACAGTACTTGAAGTCCTAGCCGGAGCAATTCAACAAAATGATATCAAGTAGATACAAATTGGAAAGGAAGAAGTCAAAATATCACTATTTGCGATGACATGTAGTATATATAAGTGACCCCAAAAATTCCACCAGAGAACTCCTAAACCTGATAAACAGCTTCAGTGAAGTAGCTGGATATAAAATCAACTCAAACAAATCAATGGCCTTTCTCTACACAAAGAATAAATGGTCTGGGAAAGAAATTAGGGAAACAACACCCTTGACAATAGTCACAAACAATATAAAATATCTTGGTGTGACTCTAACTAAGGCAGTGAAAGATCTGTATGATAAGAACTTCAAGTCTCTGAAGAAATAATTCAAAGAAGATCTCCCATGCTCATGGATTGGCAGGATCAATATAGTAAAAATGGCTATCTTGCCTAAAGCCATCTACAGATTCAAAGCAATTTCCATCAAAATTCCAACTCAATTCTTCACTGAGTTAGAAAGGGAAATTTGCAAATTCATCTGAATAACAAAAAACCTTGGATAGCAAAAACTCTTCTCAACAATCAAAGAACCTCCAGGGAATCACCATGCCTGACCTCAAGCTGTACTACAGAGCAATTGTGATAAAAACTGCCTGGTACTGGTACAGCTACAGAGAGGTGGATCAATGGAATAGAATTGAAGACCCAGAAATGAATCCACACACCTATGGTAACTTGATCTATGACAAGGGAGCTAAAAGTATCCAGTGGAAAAAAGACAGCATTTTCAACAAATGGTGCTGGCACAACTTGCAGTTATCATGTAGAAGAAGGCGAATTGATCCATTCTTATCTCCTTGTACAAAGATCAAGTCTAAGTGGATCAATGAACTGCACATATAACCAGAGACACTGAAATTTATAGAGGAGGATATGGTGAAATCCCTCGAAGATATGGGTACAGAGGAAATATTCCTAAACAGAATAGCAATGTCCTATGCTGTAAGATCAAGAATCAACAAACGGGACCTCATAAAGTTGCAAAGCTTCTGTAGGTCAAAAGATACTGTGAATAAGACAAAAAAACAACCAATACATTGGGAAAGAATTTTTACCAATCTTAAATCTGATAAGGGACTAATATCCAGTATATACAAAGAGCTCAAGAAGCTGAACTCTAGAAATCCAATGTTTATATGCCCCAGTATAGGAGAATGCCAGGGCCAAGTAGTGGGAGTAGGTGGGTAGGGGAGCTGGGTGTGGGGAGAGTATAGCGGACTTATGAGATAGCACTGGAAATGTAAATGAAGAAAATATCTAATTAAGAAAATGTGGATAAAATAATATAATAAAGATATGTATACATAAAAAAGAAAAGAAATGCAAATAACCCCATTAAAAATGGGGTACAAAGCGAAACAATGAATTTTCAAATGAGGAATGCCGAAAGGCTGAGAAGCACTTGAAAAAATGTTCAACATCCTTAATCATCAGGGAAATGCAAATCAAAACAACCTTGAGATTCCACCTCATATCAGTCAGAATGGCTAGGATCAAAAATTCAGGTGACAGCAGATGTTGGCGAGAATGTGGAGAAAGAAAACACTCCTCCATTGCTGTTAGGATTCAAGCTTTATCACCACTCTAAAAATCAGTCTGGTGGTTCCTCAGAAAGCTGGATATAATATACTGGTAGATCCACCAATACCTTTCCTGGGCATATACCCAGAATTTGTTCCAAATGGTAATAGGGACACATGCTCCTCTATGTTCATAGCAACCTTATTTATAATAGCTAGAAGATGGAAAGAACCCATATATCCCTCAACAGAGGAATGGATACAGAAAATGTGATACATTTACACAATTGGGTACTACTCAGTTATTAAAACAAGAATTTATGAAATTCTTAGTCAAATGTATGTATCTAGAGGATATCATCCTGATTATGGTAACCCAATCACAAAAGAAGTCACTTGATATGCACTCAGTGATAAGTGCATATTAGCCCAGAAACCAAGAATACCCAAGAACAACTTCAAAAACACAAAAAAATAAAGAAGGAAGACCATCGTGTGGATACTTAATTCCTCCCTAGAATAGGGAATAAAATATCTATGGAAGTAGTTGCAGAGACCAAGTTTGGTGCTAAGATGAAAGGATGGATCATCTAGAGACTGTCTCACCCTGGTGTCCATCCCATAATCAGCCACCAAACCCAGACGCTATTGCATATGCCAGCAAGATTTTGCTGAAAGGATTCTGATATAGCTGTCTCCTGTGAGGCTTTGCCGGTGTCTGGTAAATACAGAAATGGATGTTCACAGTCATCTATAGGATGGAACACAGGACCCCCAATGTAGGAGCTAGAGAATGTACCCAAGAGCTGAAGTGGTATGCAATCCTATAGATCGAACAACAATATGAACTAATCAGTACCCCCAGAGCTGGTGTCTCTAGATGCATATGTAGCAGAAGATGACCTAGTCGGCCATCATTGGGAAGAGAGGCCCCTTGGTCTAGCAAATTTTATATGCCCCAGTACAGCAGAATGCCAGGGTCAAGAAGTGGGAGTGAGTGGGTAGTGGAGCAGGGCAGGGGGGCGGGTATAGGTTACTTTTGGGATAGCATTTGAAATGTAAATGAAGAAAATATCTAATAAATAAATTTAAAATAGAAATATTAATCTAGGTAGTATGTGCTGTTATTATTTCTTCATATTTAGTTTTTTTTTGCATCTTTCTCAATTTCAAATAAGAAGCAGTACAAGACTGAACTTGTAGAATCAGAATCATTTGAAATGCTTTAGTACAAATATAAATGCTAGAGTACACATAAGGCCCTATGAGATAAAATGAAAGGAAAGTAGTAGGCCAATAAATGAGTATCAGGTCAGCTGTATCAAGTTTTTTTCAGGTGGAAAATGTTAAGAACTTCCACTCATGAATCCTGTAGTTCAGGTGATCCCTGCTGCATTATAAAAGGTTCTGTAGAGGAACAGAATGTGTACATTAATTAGATGGACCTCATCCTGTAAGACAGCTAATAATATATATTAAATATAATAATATATAGCACATATAATATATATAACATACTATTATAATTATTGTTGTGTTGCTGTTCTTGTTGTTGTTATTGTTATGGATTAGAGGTTGATGTCCATTTAGTCCAACAATGATTGTCTACCAATGTAAGGTCAAAGAATCTAATAGTTGCTCAGTTCAGTACACAGGGATGAGTTTCTTGCCTGGTTTTCAATATGTGCCAGAATCATGAAGAACTGGTTTGATGCTCATGCCAATTAAGGAATGACTTTGCCAGAGAGAATGTTATGCAGTAGGTCTTTATGGTGAGTGAAATTAAACCCACTAACAAAAACATAAGTGTCACAACTATGCTTTCAATATTTTATTCTGTTAATATAAGTGTTTTAGATGGAATTCTAGTGTCATCATGCTTACTTATAAAATATCATCCTTGCTCTTCACTATTTCTTATTGGCACACTCTAAACTCATATCAATCCTTTCTCTCTCTTCACTCTGGCTCATCTATTGCTCTAGGATTTCTTGTGTAGCACTAACAATGTGAATCAATTTTAACAGGTATGATTTTTATTAAATGGTGTATACTATGAATTATGTCCTTGGATTATATCATTAAATAGTAGTCCATTTAAATGTGCATGTTAAATTTTCATAGTGAAATTTTGAAGCACAATCTGGTGTGGCTTGTTTAATTTCCTTGATTCAGTTTACACACAGCAAGCTCATTAATCTGCTTCACTTCTGATCTCTTGTCCCAAGGTCCCAAGACGTTAATCTGAAAAAGCTGTATTGTATTTATTAAGTAATATAGCTTATCATTTATTTCATCTAATTAAAATTAACTAAGCCTTACATTTTGCTGAACATTCCTTTAAAAATATTTAGTTTAATATTGGTGTATATTCAGTGTGAAGTCAGCTTATAAAGTCACCAGCTAGAAATGAAATAAACTCAAAGAACCATTTCCTGCTACATTATTTCATTAGTTGATAATTTAATATATTATGTAAATTGCATGAATTTCCATTTTACTATTAAGTTTGGTGAAGACCACTTTCTACTTAGGAGTTGCAAAGCCATTTCATTTTAGAAAAAGTAATGATATTCAAATCTGAGTTAAACAGGAACATAGGTGACTAATGGCTTGATGTTAAATTATTAGAAAATACTTTTATACCAATTATTCTGAAAATATGACTATTCTGAAAGATATTCCCAAAGCATTCAATATAGTAGTAAAATATTAGTTCAAAACGCTAGAATTGGAATCAGAATCTGTATATTTTGTAATTTTGAGATGTTATAGGACTATATATATACACATACATACATATCTGGAGAAAGAAGACATTTTACCACACCAGCACAGCTTTTTCAGCATTTTCTACACAGAGAATGCAAGAGAGGCAGGCAGGGTTGTGATCCTTGCCTAAGGCCTTTACTGAAACGATTTATTCATTATCTCCCTACAAGTGGTGAGCCTCCTGAAAATAATCTTATCAAGGTCTAGATTTGTTTCAGAAAGNTAGCTACGTATAAATCGTTTCTAATTACAGAGGAGGGAATAGTGCCACATTCTCTGAAATCCATTTCTATCTCAGACAGACCTAAACAAAATATCTCAGTGCTTGCAAGATGCATATTTCTTCTGCGTAATTTTATCACTGTGATGCAGATGTCTCTCTGAGGTGTCTGAGGAAGGTGTCACATACTCAAAAACTTATCCCTACTCTTCCAGGTAACAGAAAGTAAAACTATGCAGCTTGGGAAAAGAAAACCTTTTCACTTTAAGTGAAAAGTGTTTCTGTTCTTGGGTACGTCAGTGTTTTCTCCTTTACTTCTCTTACCTCGGCATGTTCAACTACATCTTGCTCTTGGTATCACCACCATCCACCCGTGAAGATTCAGTTGCAAGGTGGACTTACTGTCAGCACAGTGCTCAGGCATCTGGAGTGTCTTTTTGTATATTTTAATGCTGGCTAAGAAAGTACACAAGAGAAAGCGGCGAGTTGTGAAAGATGGTGCATTGCCTAATAACGTGTTACTGTCTGTATTTGAAAGTCAAAAGCTTCTTCGATTTGCACTAAGAGGTTTCTCCTTAAGTCATATAAATGATATTTGCTCCCTACAAAATGGTTGAGGATTTGAAGAGTTGCTGCCCACCCAGCACATGTCAAGGGGCAGGATGGAAAGAAGTTAAGAAATACAAGAAGACAAAGGGAAGTACTGCAGATTGATAGTGTCTATTACTAAACATTAAATAAAACAAAATTAGCTCAAAACATATACTGCCTCATCATAAATAAAGAATATAGCTAGGGATGAAGGCAGGACCTCAGCTCACTGTTTAGCAAATAGTGAAACTACACAGCAGTCATCTCTGCTGTGAACCCAGGATCAGATATTGTTAGAAGACGAAGCATGAGGGTAAAATTAAGACCACTTGTCTATAAGACTTTTGTCACTGAGAGCTGCTGAAGGCCAGACTCAGGGCCTGGGGACTCGTCATGTGACACTTTCACAAAAGACTAGGCACTTATTCATTGCTTGGGAAGTAGCTCCTCTACAGTGGGCTACAATGGAATTTTATTAATAATAACTTAAGGTCATTGTCTCTTGTCTCAGGCTGACTCACTCCAATGGCCAGTCGGAGACAGTGTGATAATAGAAAGTGAGAGATCCTTCCTCCATTCTAAATAATTCTGACTGCGAGGACAAATCTGCAGACTTATAAAAATGACAGTAACTTATGTCTTAGTAATTGAGCAGACCAATCATTGACTATGCTGATGAATAGAGGAAAGAGTATGACAGGGTGCTGAGGAGGCAGAGAAACCAATTTAAGTCTAATGTGAGGATGCTGGACAACTCAAGAAGATTTCACCTTCTCATCAGTAGACTGTGATAACAACCGTGTATATTTATATAGGCACTTGAATAAATATTATATTAATATACTGTATTCTAATATATAATATGTTTTATTAGTCACAGTTTCCTATACATGATAATTTGTTTTTACATGAATAAAATTAATCTTGATAAAGTAGAATGCCGATGTATATCTTTGTATACAGCCATTGATGCTTTTGCTTCTGCCGTTTGATTTGTGATCAGCCTCATGATCAAGTTAGGTATTGTTTTCTTTCTGTTTCTGGAAATCATGAGACAGTCCACTTGCCAGATATATTCTCTGCAAAATAAAGTCCTTTGAGTTTTCCAGGCGATCATCCAGATCATCTCTGAGTTCCATGGTGAATCAACATGATGCACAGGAAATTATTTCCCCCTAGGAAAAGATTCTTCAGTACTCACACAGTCAACTTTAGAGTAACCAAGACAATGAATATTACTGTGGCTCTTCTTCTATGTCATATCATCTAAGAATAGCCTTTAAAATCAACAGAGGCATATACTCAGCATGTTGCTAAAAATATTAGGCATTAAACAAAATAAATTACCTCTTGTTTACAGAACATTTAACACTTGCAATAACTAACAAATCTACTGAATATCACAAATAATTGAATGCATATCTTGGAGTCATAAATTATGGGCATTTTTATGTAGTTCCTACATTATTCTTTTAAATGAATATCCAACATCTTTTAATTCTATTTTGTTGAGATCACACTGTTATTTAATCTAAATTGACCTATATAATATAAGCAGTGCTTATATAAACTGGTCTTTCACTGTGGATTCTCCATTTAGCAATCAGGATTTGACTCCTTTGGTAAAACAAACACAGATAAAAGATAACTCTTTTCACTGATGGTTATTAAACAATATCATCTAGACAACAACACCATGAGTCACCAATGGAAAAATTCACTCATAGAAGTAAAAAGGGCATTCATTAAAATTAATTATAACCAGGAAAACTCATGGAAATATTAAAATCATATGAGGAAAGTCAGACCCAAGAATTCATTAAACTTACCAGTCTGAGGAGAGTGTGTAGTGCACACTTGGACTCTACAAAAGGAAGCTGTCTAAAAAACTGTGACAGCATGAGATCTACTAACATGTGATCCGACTAGGTGGTATGAGGTTCAAAGGACTGACAGACAGAGATTTCTCAGTTGTCCCAAGGAACTTAGATAAACTTGGCCCCCACTTTGGCATGGCATACAAGAATTGAAGCCAGATTATTAAGTTAATTTATCAAGTTCTATCTGACCATTCATCGATCTGGTTCATGTCCTACCCTTCTCCTCTATGGATTCTCCAGTGTTGTACCTTACTTTCTCAGGTCAAGTCAACTCCAATGCTGAGCTCAAACTTATGACATTACAACTTTAATCTGCACCAGATGCCTCCAGCAGGTCTCCATCAGGATTGTGAGAATATAATAAAACACCATGTTTTCATCACATCAGCTTCACATTTCTGCTTCCCAGACCTCTCCAGAGATCACTATATTCTGAGGTGGTCTCTGTAAAACTTAGCAGCCATTTCTCAGTCTGCATTGCTACCAAATAGCAGTTATCAGCCATGAGGAAAACAGCTCCTCTTTCAAAAAGTGATAGAAAAAAAAAAAAAAAAAACTTGGACCCTTGTATGTACATCACATATTGGCACCTGGTTTATGTGAATAGCATCTGAGGAGGAGAATTTGGGTAGCTTTCTCTATATGTCACTAAAACACACTAGTATTTTACTTTGTTAATGGTTCTTTATGATTTATGATGAGAGCTAGAAGAGACTGAGCTTCATGAGGAAGAATATCATCTATGTGCTCCATTCATAGTTAAAAAAAATTATGAACTTCTTTCAAACCTGGGATGATCGTAGCAGCAAACTGGCCAAATTTCAGTCATAGCCATGTGCAAAAATGGGGCCATGATGACCCAGGAGAAACAGCGAAAGGCAATCACTGAGAACCAGGGCCATGCCTTACACTCATACTTCCTCCAGCCCAGTCCTGGTGTGCAATGAGCTGGCTATCCAGAGGTGGGAAGGCCAGCATGGAGAGGCAGAGATCAACGTGTAGTCTTCCTTCTAATCTTCCAACTAAACTTGATTGGAGAAGATTTAAGTGGTCTATCTCATTAAACAGTATTTCTATAGATGCTAATTTAAGTAAAGTAAGCAAAAAAAAAAAAACCTCCATCTGTAATAGGACTTCAAATTTTAGAGCATTGGTAAGTTTTACTCATTTTAGTAAGATATTTTTCTTTTTCCTCTTTCCTCCTTTCTTGATATTCTTTTTTCTTTTAATAAGAAATTTTTTATAGTTTGCGTGTGTGTGTGTGTGTGTGTGTGTGTGTGTGTGTGATGCCAGAAGAGGGTGTAAAATCCCCTGTAACTAGAATTGCAAGAGTTTATGCACAGTCTTATGTTAGTGTAGGGAACCAGACTCTGATGCTCTGGAATCAGAAGAGTTATTAACTCCTGCCATTTTGTCTGTTTGTCAGTGTTTTTTGCTTTACAGAAGCTTGTCAGATTCATGAGGTTCCATTCATTAATTGTTGATCTTAGTGTCTGAGCTATTGGTGTTCTGTTCATGAGGTTGCCTCCTGTGCCAACGTGTTCAAAGCTATTCCTCACTTTCTCATCTATCAGATTTAATGTATCTAGTTTTATGTTGAGGTTTTTGATTCACTTGGACTTGAGTTTTGTGCAGGGTGATAGATAAGGCTCTATTTGCATTCTTCAACATCCAGACATTCAGTTAGACCAGCACCATTTGTTTAAGATTCTTTCTTTTGTCCATTTTACAGTTTTTGGTTGCTTTGTCAAAATAGTGTCTATAGGTATGTGGATGTACTTCTTGTTCTTCAATTGAATTTCATTGATCAACCTGTCTGCTTTTATGCCAGTGCCATGGGGTTTGACATTCTTCTGTATGTTCTGACAAAAGCCTCATGCAACTGTCATCAGAGGAGCTTCACTCTGCAAATGAGATAGACCACTTAAATCTTCACTTCACATTGATGAAGACACCCACAGCCAAACATTAAGAGGAGCTTGTGGAATTCTGTGGAAGACGGGGAGGAACAATTGAAGGAACCAGAGGGGTCAGGGATTCTACAAGAAAACCTACACAATTAACTAATCTGGGCCTATAGGGTTTCATAGAGACTGAAATGCCAACCAGAGAGCATGCCAGCAGTTGTGCATCTGGGTGTTTATGTGGAACTCCTAAAGTCAGAACAGACTGCCTGCCTTTGGACTGCTTTACTCTAGTTGAGCTGTATTATCTAGCCTCTGTAGATGTGCCTAGCTCTGCTGTAACTTCATATACCAAGGCAGGTTGATATCCATGGAAGGCCTCCTTTTTTCCTGAGACAGAGGGAGGGGAGATATGATTGGGATGTAAAATAAATAATTAATTCACATAATTTAAGAGAACCAACAAAATTGCTGTTCTTTATCTAATCACAGAAAATATACCTAGAATTGTTTTCTTTTGTCTGGTCCTCTGACCAACAAAGTGTCTATTTGTTTTGTGTTTTTCTAGAAGTTTCTGTCTGTAAAGAAGCCTTTTTGTTTTTGTTGATGGTGGTATTTGTTGTTTGCTTGTTTGTTTGCTTTTATTATGCACTAAGCAATGTAGAGCATGTATTTTGCTCAGCCATTTGATCACAAAACCTTGTCAACTGGACTGAGAACCATTTTTTTTATTTACCATTTTGTGTTATTTCAGACTTTAACAATTCAAAGTTCTAACGTCTCTGAATTCTAAAGTATAGCTGTGCCAGAAAAGAGAACACTTTACCAAATTCTCTTCTTCTTTAATGTAATTTTAGTTTTCTCTTAAATTGTTATTCAGTTCCAAATGATCAGCTGTAAAGATAATATTATTCAGACTTAGGATGTTGTATTCTACAGTATATGCATATAAACATGTATGTATATATCAATTAATGAAATAGGGACATGAACTTGAAAAAGAACAAGGTCTGTGGGAGACTTTGGAGAGAGATAAAGGAAGGAAGAAATGATCTAATTATTTTATAATCTCAAAAATAAAAGGATATGTTTATTACTCAAAATGTTAAACCATTTGTTGTTTGTGTATGGAAACACAGGAGCTGGAGAGTCATTCAGCACTGCTATTAAGAAAGGATCTTAATTCTCAGGTCTTGAATGAGTTCTATTACACCAGTTCCAGTGGTCTGATTGACATAGTACTTATTGTACATACTCTTTCTTTGTTTGGATGGTTCTGCTGTGTTTGTTTGGTTTTTGTCTAACTGATTAGACCATGACTTCTTAAACTAAATAAAGTAGATATGTTTATCAGGAGCCTGTTCCTATCCCTGACCTTAGAGATAGATTTTCAAAATTCCACTCTTGAATATAATGCAAGTTGTGGCACTGCCACATGTTCCCTTTACTGTATTGATGCACATTTCTTGGATGTGTAAATCCTGGGTTATATTTTTATCATGAATGATTACTGAATTTTATGAGATGATTATTATGCATCTCCCGTGATGGTGTTTGTCTTTGTAGAACTATTTAGGAAATCTCACTATTAAAAATAGTCAGCACAATGTCTATACATGGCCCATATGAAGTAAGAGGAGTTACCAGGAGTGCTATAAATTTTAACACAGAGACCACTAGTATACTCCAAACTTTAGATACCAGGAGTGCTATAAACTTCAACACAGAGTCCACTAGTATACTCTAAACTTCAGGATCACTACATGGCCAAAGGGATACAGTTGTTACTTCTTTCTCAGTGACTCAATCTTCTGTTATTCCTAGACATTTAATTTCTTTGTGAATGCCAGAGAAAGAGTTTAGTAAATTTTCAATGTGAATGTCAAAAGATGGATCTAAAACAGCACATTCATGTCAGCATGTTCTACCAAGAGGTCATAGAAGCATAGTGCTTTTGTGTCTCATTGCAATAATGAGAGGACACAAGCAACGTGAGAAGTGACAGGGCCAAGTTCTTGAGTAAATTTATGATAGGAAAAAAACAGTTTTGAGAATCTAATTTCCTATTTTGATTAAATA
This sequence comes from Mus minutoides, assembly GCA_902729485.2. Lineage (NCBI taxonomy): Eukaryota > Metazoa > Chordata > Mammalia > Rodentia > Muridae > Mus > Mus minutoides. The sequence goes on along the minus strand of LR753729.1, from coordinate 84,055 downwards.
ATATCACTTGTACAATATTTTAAATGCACTTGATCTTGATTCAACTTATCTCGGTACAAAATTTGCTCTTTTATAAACATAAATATGCATCAGCACAGTAGATGAGTGGGTGTGTGACATATTTGCTTATTATCTATGAGCATGATTTCTTGCTTACAGAAACAGAACGTATAGCTTCCAATTATGGAGAATTTCTATATCAGTGGCCTTCAGGGGATGCAAAGTTAATTAATCTTTAATTCACTCAATGTGATGAACATCTTTCTATATTTAGGATCATAAGAACAGAATATTGCCTATTTAGTTTAAATGCACAATAATAGTAACTTGTTCATTAAATGTAGATAACATCTCCCAGGAATAAATAAAAAAATACAGTAACATGATGCTTAGAGGCTCTAGGAAATCTACCATAAAATACACATAAAAACTACATGTCTATGTGGTTCTCTACCAGTTCATATATTTAAAACAGAGACCTGTTTTTTTGGAGGGGGTTGTTTGTTTGTTTTGTTTTGTTTTTTCAAGACAGGGTTTCTCTGTGTAGCTCTGGCTGTCCTGGAACTCACTTTGTAGACCAGGCTAGCCTCGAACTCAGAAATCTGCCTGCCTCTGCCTCCCAAGAGCTGGGTTTAAAGGAGTGCGCCACCATGCCCGGCACAGAGACCTGTTTTAAACACTTGGAGAGTTCTGAAGATAATTTACTACAATAAGTAGTGCTACTGAATGTCCAATTAATGTCAAGAACTATGGAAATTTTTCTACATTTGTAAAATAGATGTATATCTTATTTCAGTTATGAGGTTTATAATCATATCACACACACATACACACATAAATAATTTTCACATGGATTGAGACATAGCTATAAATGGAAGGTCAAGTGTGTGGTAGTAATATAAGAAGAAAAGTAATAGATGAGAGAATGGATAATGAATGAAATCAGCCATAGCTTTCAAAGTGAAGCTACTCACTGATCAGAGCAGAGGAGATGAGCTATACTAACAGTGCTTGCTCTTAAATTACCTAAACCCAAAACCTTATTGTATGAAGAAAGGAAAGACCTGAAAGGATTACCGGATGTGTGGCCATTCAGCATATTAATAGCAGATATATTAAGACTGTCGATGTTTCTGGCCTCACATACTGCACTATTATCTTTCATTAACATTTCAAGTAGGGCTTATAAGATGTACCATAGAAATACACAAGATTTACACTTTGCATTTGGTGAAGTGAAATCTCCATTACACACATCCATTTCCCCACTGATATTTGGGTGACTTTTATGTGCCTACACTAAAGAACTTCCCAGTTTGCTCCATATAAATGAAGCCCATAGATGTTGGTGTATAATTTTTACAGCTGTATTGGAAGTAGCCTAATCAAAGAGGTCAGTGTTTTACTCATTAAAGGCAACATTCAGCTGAGCCCTTAGAGCTTATTTCTGCTTGTACTGGAAATACTTGTGGAGTGGATGCAGAGAAGCAATTTCCATTAAAAATAAGTATCATAAGTTCTAAATCAGCCATAAACAGATCATATGATATGATTAACTGATCAAAACATTTTCTATATAATTCTGAAATAAGAACTAAGGATTCATTCATTTTTGTGTATATATACACGTGTATGAGTGGACATGTAGGTAAGTATATGGGCATGCATATGTGTGAAGGTGTGAATATACAAATCCTATCATACAAATATACAAAATCCTATCATAAAAATGTATCCTGAATTTTTAACATTAGTCTAAGATCAAATAGATAAGTAATGGTTAGGCTTTCATAACTGTTAATTTATCAAAAATCTAGAATCATGAGGAGGATGGACCTATGGGTATGCCTCTTGAGGAACTATCTTGTTTACATTAATTTATACAGGAAAGCCACTCCCTGTTCAGGGACCTTGAACTGTATACAATGAAGAGAGAGGTCTGGCGGCTAGCATGACTGTTGTCAAATACAGACATTATATGTCTAGCTGCTTTCAGCTCCTACTGCCTTGATTCCTCTGAAGTGATGGACTATATTGTTGAACTGTGATTTAGAATACTCACCTTCTTAAGTTACTTTGTCAGGTCATTTCATCACAGCACAGGGAAACAAACTTAAGCTAAAATGTAAATGTATGCTTTATAATACATACATTTTTGCATTCTTAAATTTAAAACAGTAAAACTGCTTTGAAACTTTAATGGTTCAATATCAGCTTTCTATGTCAGAGTCAGTATACTTATGAACATGTGACATAGGGTAGGAATGAAAATACCAGCTACTGGTATAAGATTTAAATTTCAGAAGGCATAAGGTTAATTGCTCAGGTATAAGTGTGCTTTCAAAATTATATTTACTTACTCCACCTTCCTGATTATCTGAATCCTTGCATTAATTTGCACTATTTATATACTTTAAAGTCCATTGAAACTTTGAGAATGTTTAGTTTATGTATTTATCCTCTAACTGAACTTACTACACAAATTAGAAATTGCATTGTGAGCACTATATACAGAATTAAGGTAGGTCTATACTGCATTCTTTTGATGGAGATGCTTCTCTGCTGATACTATTCAGACTAGGTCAGGTTTACATGGTCCCGGTGATGGAACAGTCAAGAGCAGTAGAGTAACATGTTGAAATAACTTTCAAATCTCATTGGTCTAAAAATCAGAAACTTCTACTGATACTGAGTCTCTTGAAGATATCCAGTAGTGCAGTATCTCTGAAGGCAGGGGCAACAAAATAATTGAGATGCATAGAATGTCACTTTAGCTATTAGATAACCCAGTTGAAGAACTGCTGAAGGCAGAGAGCTGAGCTGCAGGCACTGCATGCTGGGTTGCAGGATTGAGCTGAGCCTCAAGGTTTCATTGAACTGTAGAGACAAGGTGCAAGATCGAGTCTGGGAAAAACAAGACTCCATCAGAGGAAGGGAAAGTTTGAAAAAAAACAGCAACACTGTTATATATCATATACTATGTTAGACCTTTGTATTACCTGGCCTGAAAACCAGGCATCTAAAGTAATGTGGATGAACCACTTTATCATTGGGGGCTACACTGAGATGGAACCACTCACTCATGAATTTTCTGTTAGCCAATTATTTTTTCAGCACACCCAGCTTAGTCAGATGACAGATCAGTGCATGCCACTGACATTACAGTGTTAGGCAGTCTGTTCTTCATGAGGTTCAGATGAAAGGTGTAGATGAGGACATTGAGGTGAAGGAGTCAAGTGATGGAGTTTCATCCCTCTTCAGTTTGATGTACTAAGTTCTAGGTTCCTTTTTTTTTTCCTAAGAATTAAATGTGTCTTTGTACTCACATGTTCACAATCTAAGTGTCACATTTATACAGTGTAACCTTGACCTCTAGGAGTCAGTTCTTTGATGGAGTCTGCATCATGTAGGTAGTGATGTCCTTGTACACACCAAGGTGCAGACCCCATCCTCTGCCTTCACACTCAAGAGGAATAGAAAGAAGTTTGTAAAACAGACTCTACCAGAACAAGGCACACTCTGAAAAAAACACCATTTTCAACAATACACTGTTTTAGACCATAGTCTTACCTGGCATCTAAAGCAAATGATAAGAAATTCAAAAGATATTTACTATTTTGTTGTTGGCAATTCAATGTTATAGTCTGATGCTTCATTATGCTGACAAACTACTAGATTACTAATCTGCCCCTTCTCTCTTCAAAGGTGGATACAAAATAAATTAAGGGGAAAGAGAACTCATTATAAATTGATAACCTGGACATAAATATCCAGTCAAATCAAACCAGAAATGCGAGAACATCAGGATGAGGAGCTAACATAAGCCAAGAGGTGGGCATGTAACTGAACATCTTCTAGGGGCTTCTCTCAGAGGAGCTCTGAAGATACTAAAGTTTGCTGGGCTGGGCCTGCACTTACTAGCCTTGCAGTATCCATCACTTTGGTTGTTTAACATCCCTAGTTTGTTCATTCATTATTTTACTCATTCTTCCATGTCTTTCTTCTCTTGCTTTGGTCAAGAAGCAATCATGTCTTACAGAGATTATCAAAGTAGTGTCTTGATTCTCTCTTCCACTGTTAAACTAGTCAATTCTCACAAATTTATTTTAAAACTGAGAAAGTGTACTGCCCTCTGAGGAGAGTTTTTGAGTAGCTTCATGGCATTTCTTGGCATATAAACAAAAGTCAATCCAATGACTTTCTACAGCCTTTGAAGTCAATCACCTTCCACTATTCCTCTGGAACCAAATTTTTACCTACTTTCTGTATGTGCTATTCTACAAACCCACAGTTAGGATTCAGTGTCTTTGGCTGACCTACTCTACTTATTTACAAAAGCACCTTCCCAAAGATACCTCATTACGTCACTGATTGGCATGCTTTACTCACTGATGACCTACTTATCTGAATAGTTCATCTGATGAACTTTATCACATGGTCCATTCCTTAGGACCTATTCACTACCTTTATTTTTTATTATCCATACACAATTATACGCATTTATATATCCACCAGCACACACACACACACACACACACACACACACACACACATACACACACACACACACACACATACACACACACACAGTGGTATGGATCAAATCCAAAATATTGTGCAGGTTAGACAAATTCATTCCCACAAAGCTATATCCTCAGACCTCATAATTCTGCAATTCTTTCATTTCTATCCTACTTGAATTTAAATTATGTAAAGATTAAAGTACATTTCTTTTACAACTGTGTGTTTCTTATCTAAAACTTATTATGTACTAGTCAGAACTTAAGTTTTTAAAAGATAGTATTGTTATCATTGGTTATAATGAAGAAAAACATATAAAATATAGGTCACATTTTTATGGTTGAAATGTTAATATGTGTGCAAAGCAAAATTTAACAAAAGATGTTTGTCTCACTAAAACCCAATCTGAATATTAACTTTACTACTGACAAACACGGAAACTGATGCTTCCTGTGATCGCTACCTAACAGATGGCTTTGTGTCTAATTTAGGGGATTTTATTAAAAAGTAATAATGTGTGAAAACTATTTACCACAAATTACCTAGAAACATAGAAATAATCCGAGATTATGCACTCAACCTTTAGAGAATAGTCAGTAAGGATATAGCATAATACATGTTTGAAAATGTAAACGACATTTTGGTGTATAGTCATTAAAATTGACTCCTTTTTCTTAGAGAGACTGAGCATATTGATATTAGTTTAACGGCAAAGAATAGAACATGGAAAAATATGCAAAAGTAATTTAGTTTTGGTTGACTTGGTAAATCATTCCCTGGTTGCATTTGCCCCTCTTGGTCTCCCTAAGATGGGAGGCAGGACTCTGCAACCATAGTCAAATCCATTTACCTCCTCAATCTCAGAACTAAAAGCTGACTGGGTGAAATAAAATTCTAAAATTTAAGACAGGTATTATGAGCTCCTTTTCATAGCATAAATAGAAACCACTGAAATGAGTAATGAAATAATAATAATAATAATAATAATAATAATAATAATAATAGTGATGACATGCCTAACACTTGATAAGAAGACAAAATGAGAGAAAATAATTTGAAAACCTCATAGCAGGAAGTTGTATATAGGGTGCCAATTTTGCTGCTTTCTGAGGGATTATCACAATTAATTTTGAGTGTATTTCTTGTGTAAATCATAAACACTTAGCCATTATGTGTTTATGTAACTCTTCAATGGAAAAAGCCCTCAAAGGACCCTAGAAGGGAAGGAGGACAAGTGTTAAATTTCATCATGCAAGAAATATTAAAAATAATATTAATATATTTTCCATAAAAAGCCATATATTTATTATTTCCAAGTTTTAGTGTCTCTGTGAATCCAGTTTATTATTTGGGCATTCATATATGAAATTATGCAGAAGCAATATGAATCCAATATCTTGACAGTAATTTTATCTGGTTGTTGCTGAAAGTAAGTTAGAAGAAATATTCCTCATTTATGAATATCCAGAGACATCTCTGAAAGCACTGTGTCTCTAGACAGGTTGTTGAAGAAGGTTGCTGACTATTGCATTATCTAACAGTGAGAAATGTAGATGTTGTGATGCCCTGAGCTTCTTCTCACCCACAGATTCCTCTCTTCTCTATGCAAGGTGTTTCAGTACTGCTGGGACAGATGGTGGCAAGAGAAATAGAAGGTTGTCCTAATACTTGAATAGGGTTGGAGCAATTTCCATCCAAGACAGGCAATTGTAATGCTAATATCAGAGAGTCAGCCCAATGAGAGCAATATATCACTGAGGTACAGACTCTAAAGTCCTTCTAATCCTCAACTTGGACTTTATGATTTGTAAACAGTTAATTTTGGTCCGATATATTTAACCACACGATTTAGACAGATTTGAAATTCCAAGCAACAGTGCAGGAAATTGCACACACACACACACACACACACACACACACACACACACAAAACAAACAAACAAAAACCACAAAACAATGCAAAACAAACAATAAAACAGTAACAAACAAACAATCCCCCCTCCACACACACACAAACTATTAACTAAAGGAGTCTCAAGTAATCCAAATTCATTTTTTTACAAGTCATACTCTGACAAATAGTATGTAAAATAGTAATATGCAAAATAGTAATAAAATATTGTCTATGAACACAGCACACACATACATTTACACATGTCTAAGCATACACACAGGCACACAAATGTGCACACATGCACACTGCAAGTCATAGGTACATAGGTATGAATACACTACACAAACACACATTTTAGGTTACAGGTGAACAGGTATGCACATGGTTTGTAACATTACTTATATTCTCCAGTTTTGAGAAGCTGTATTTTGATTTATTAATATTTCTCCTAGATGATACTAATTGCTGTCTGAACTTTCAACATATTTAAAACATAACATTATCTATGGACTAGAGTTGCTCTAGAGTTACGTATCTGTATTTTAGAAAACTCAGTTTGTGTCCAGATCATAACCATGCTCAGGAGGCCAGGATGGCCTTTATAATAGTGTCATTCATCTGCCTTTTATACAACAAACTAACCTCTACATGTTGGAAGTACGGAGAAGAAACTGTATATTTTTAAATAATAAAACATTACACTGAAGTCTCATTACTCATATTTTATATATAAAACAAATATAACAATGCAGATTTCATTTATAATTTGACTTAATTCAGGATTCACTCTAGAAAATCTTATTATGACAAAAATACACTTTTACAACTGATGTAAGGTTTTATAATCACTTCAGAACTTTTCTAGGCCAATAATATTGATGGAATTTTTTGGGGGCAATTGTGTTTTATACCTTATCCCATCAGTGTTCTCTCTGGGGAATTAATCTCAGGGTGCAGACCAAGGAGAGTACAGCACCCATGATAGCATGGTCACTTCGTTAATACAATTCCTTGAATTGACTTTAAGGTAAGGTGCCTTATATCAAGTTTATCACCTGGGAAGTATTGCTCTGTTCAAACTGAGAACACTTTATTGCTTACTTTATTTTATTTTGCTTTTATACATTCATTCACCTGTTTTAGAATAACTTTTCTCCTCTCTCTCTCTGTTGTAAAATGTGTGTTTAACAAAAGTAAAAAACAATGAAGTTAGACAATGTTAGAATTAGAAATGAGTGAAGAAATCTCAAGGCAAGGCCACCTTTTAGTTGCTAAGTGAAAGACTTCCCAGAAGGAAGTCAGATCCCACTATTGTTCGGCGCCTTCACAAGCTCCCAATCAATATTTCCTAGGTGAAAAGAAAGAGGAACTTAAGAGTGAATTAAATTTGTTTCTCTTACTAACTCTTGATAATTCCACTGAAACATGCCATTTAAAAGCAGAAGCTGGAACAAATTTAGAGGTGATTTCAAATACTTCCCAGGTGCCTCTGGGAGATTCATCTTGGGCTACTTGATATTGATTTGCAATATGAAGGAAAAACACAAAAGTTTTGATGAAGAATACTGTGGGAAAATGAAACGGTGCTGCCTGGTGTTTCGAGTTTGTAGAGAGTAAATTCCAAACCACTTCCACAGAGTCTGGCAATTCATCTACAATGGAAAGAGAAAATTACCAGTGAGCCAAATATGCATTTTATCTATACATTTGACTATATTTTGACCAGTTTATATATTTAAGAAAAAAAAGATGAATTTGGATCATGATACAGAACCACTTTTTTTTTTTTTTTTTTTGTACAGTTTGAGAATATAGGTATACATCAGTAGACTCACTGAGTACAGTGCTCTATTGGGTCTTCCACCAGTCACTTGGCTGCATGTTCTGCTACTCATCAGCAGCAGATATTTTCTACCAGCTCAGTTAAATTTTGCATCTTTCCAGGCATTTGTATGAGAATTTGTTCTCTTGAGCCCCACAAACACTACATGTGTCTCAAAAAAAAAAAAATTCCCAACATCATACAGTAACCCCTGTGAGATAAGAGCTAATACTATATTGGTTTGCTTCACAAGACATTTCTTGAGTATTTACTCAATGGAATTTTCTTTGGCTAACAATATATCAGTCCCCATGATGTCATGCTTGCATAGCACTCAGTTAAGCAATGTGATATGTTTTCAATATGTGGCTGTGGCATTATCTCAATTTTAGAATAAATAAAATAGACACATTTAGTAATATTTGTTAAGTATGTATGCAAGTTAAATATAATGATTAATATATAAGTTAGCCAGCCTGGTCTACAGAGTGAGTTCCAGGACAGCCAGGGCTATACAGAGAAATCCTGTCTCCAAACACACACACACACACACACACACATATCTCTATCTCTATCTCTATCTATCTATCTATCTATCTATCTATCTATCTATCTATCTATCTATCTATCTATACATACATACATATATCTTCAGTAAGGGTAAGAACTCTATATATCTTCAGAAAGAATAAGAAGTCTGTGTATCTCCAGTAAGGGTAAGAAGTCTATGCATTTTCAGTAAGGGTAAGTTGTATACACCCTCTAAATTCTGTATCTGCTTACAGCACTGTTAACATCACAGTTGAATACGAACACTGTATCTTCAATTATGAGTTGTGAAGAATGAGATTTCTCTAACTTAACTATCACAGGATGACAAGTTTTAAGTTATGTACCTTATCTATTTTTTAATATTTCTTTTATTTTTGTAAATTTTAAAAATTTTCTTTTGGCACATGATTTCCTACTTTCCTCTAAACCCTCCCTTATACTTCTCATTTTTTTTTTAAACTTAATTTGTTTTACATATTCATTTTACATCCTACACACTGCCTACCTCTCAGTCACCCTCTCCAACAATCCTTCCCCACACCCTACCCCTTCACCTCTGCTCTGGTGGGGGACCCCGTGGAAATCCCTCCAACCCTGGCACTTCAAGTCTCTGTAAGGTTGGTTGCTTTCTGTCCCACTGAACCCAGACAAGAAAGGCAACCTATTAGAATGTATACCACATACAGGCAACAGCTTTTTGGGTAGCCCCTGCTCCAGTTGTTAGTGACCCACCTGAAGGTCAAGCTGCACATCTGCTACATTTGTGCAGCAAAATTATGCAGCCTGTGTATGTCCTTTTGTTGGTGGTCTTATTCTTTTTTAAACTCGTGGCCTGTTTTCCATCAATTGTGTGTGTGTGGGGGGGGGGGATCTGTGTGTGTGTAATAAAGGAGTTTTTAGTTTGGACTTAATTCACAATGCTTCTATAACACTTTTCCCAATAATGTTTTACTCAGTTAAAATGCCATTCTCTTTGCTTATTATTCTCCCTTAGTTTTTTTATGGTTTGTCTTTTTAAAAATCAACATTAAGGTGATGATTATAGGTTAGAGTAGATTTAACATGAAAATCTGTTAAAATTCTGTAGCAATATGAATTATGGCACCTTTAAAGGAGCTGTGCTTTATTAACATGCTTGAATATGCTCACAGTTTCCATTGTGCTCCTCTTTGAAGTCCATGGTTTAAATTCTGCCTTGTAATTAGCTCAGGCACTGTTTTCACTGTCTAATTTTTTTCACATGGAAGATGGCCAGTCATGCTCCTCACATGAGACTAAATGGAAATCAGTGAATTTTTGTTTAGTTATTGGGCTATTGTTAGTTAGTTAGTTAGTTAGTTAGTTAGTTAGTTAGTTAGTTAGTTTGTTTGTTTTGTTGTTGTTTTGTTTGCTTAAGAGAATCAAGACATACATGTCTAAATATCTGAGTCTTAGTTTATCCCAAGGATTTTATGCACATAACCTGCTGTGAAAATATTTGTGGCCTCCTTAATCCCCAATTCCCCATTCATACAATATTGTAAGTTTGGGCAGAGTTGTTGGCATACGCAGATCCAAGAGGACTACTATATCTGGGCATATATACACATATTTAATAACAGTTCACTTAGAGTTGTCAAATTTTTTCTTCTATATAACAATTATACTTGTTTCAGAAGTTCATTTTATTTTGAGTGTCAAACCAAATTTTAAGGAAAATGATTGAAAACTTTAACTTTGCCAGAGCACTAACCAATAACATAGACACCTAGAAGTATGTGCCTATCTCACTATGCTCTAAACCTTAGCATTTCAGACTTGGAGATTTTAGTTCTGGGTAATATTCTCATGATGTTCTCTGGCAGGAGGAAGACCCATCCTTCACTTCTGACTCAAGCATACTTGATACCAAGAGTTTTTCATGGTCCCCTGTCATGATTAAAAAATCTATAACAGGAGTACAAAAAACATCAGATATCTGTTATAATCATGTGTCTCTGATAATATCTGGAAAATAATCCCTTTGCACTAGATGTTGTTATTTATCTCATGGAACAAAATATTTGCAGTGGGAATGAGAAGATGGGAGGGTAAAAGTAGAAGGAAACGCTTCACCAGAAATTCCAGCTGGCTGTCTCAACATGGTTTCCTCAGTCTGTTTCTGCTGGACACTATACACTATTGTTTAGTTATGTTGCATAAATACACATGTTCATTCACATATGATTGAACTCAGCATACACTAAAAATGATCTGCTGTGAGAACATCATCATAAGACTTTAAGTGTTAAGAGAGGTGGAGTTTAACACTCTTGAAGCCAAGTGCATTAGCAGAAGAGGCGCTCCCATAATTAGCACATTAGCAATGTGCTTCATCACAAAGTGTGTCTTGACTTTATGCATAAGTTCAAGTTGCCTCTTCCCAGGGATCCTTGATCAAACTTACTTGCCCACATCTATTTTTGGCTTTGTCAAGAATTTTCTGATCACCAAATCTTCCCAACCCTTCAGATGTCTTGTCCTGCCTCCGGATTCCACCAGATTTTATTCTCATTTCCAGAAACCTCAGGCATAGATCTTAGATGAGACAGCCAGTGAACTACATCTCTAAGCATAATGAGATGTCTGGAATTACTTCAGCAAACACAGGGATGGAAAGTGGGTATAGCGGAAACACAAGCTACCATGAGCCAGTATTTATTGAAACTGTCTGAATACTATATAACATTTGAAGCCCCATTGTCTTTTTCATTATCTACATGTGTATATATACAGATGTAAGTTTAAAGGGATTATTAGCAGTTGATGCAAAGTTCTGTCAGAGTGTTTATGTGACTGTTCATAAAAACCAGAGCATGACAACTAATATCCACCTCATGAATTTTATTTTAATTTTTATGTCAGCTATAACCCTTCAGAAATAGTAAAATAAGGTAAAATAATAACTTTAGGATATAGTCTGGCTTAGTTAAATTTCAGTTTAATAGCTCACTAAATGTTGAGATATGTATGAGTGATTTTATTTATTATCTTGTTTTCTTCATATTAAAAAGAAAACACCAAGGTGAATGTTCACTGATTCTCTAAAGAGGATTGGAAGATGCAAACACTTTCTTTCACTACAAAACTCTACATAATTTATCGTTAATACATGACATCCCTCAGAACAGATTTCATGACAGCTGATAACTCGTCCCACTGAAATTGAGTACCTAGAGGTTTTCTATTGTGTTTTATTAGTAAGGATACAAATATGTTACAACCAATACTAATATGATCTCTTTTCCTTTCATTTCTTCCTTGGTATTTACTAATGCAACTTCTGAAACTTTGTTTCTAGGAAAGATAAGAAGGTGTAAATGACTAATGCATTTCAGAATTATTTTAAAGTGTTTGGATAACATTCCAAAAATGTAGGTGGAGCAGGAGCTGGGTTTTATGGGTGTTTTTATTCTATGGTGGAAATTATGATTCAGATACAAGCAAACACTTCTCATGTGAGATACTAAATGTTTATGTCTCGATTCTTCCTCTCTGGCTTTTTACTGTTACTCACTATAGAGCTGTCTGGCCATGCAAAGGCTCCTTCTGTCTTTTGTCAGCATGATACAAGTCAACAGGGGGTACTATGTTTCTATAGTTCTTTGCTTTGTGAGAAAGTAAGGTGGGGAGAATGATGTTAACCAAAGCACTGTGACTTATACCAATCAAGTGTGTCACAAGGTGCTGTATGTCTTAGAATCCCTCAAAGAATCAAAGTAAGAATTCATTCAGATGGTACCATGGTAATCTTGGTCAGAGCTTAATGTTCTGAAAAGGATGAGGGTGGTAAATCATTCAACTCCACTGTATAGTTTTATTTCCTTTTATCTGAGGATCCTGTCATAGAAATTAGCTTGCTGCTCATAAACAAATATTCTAATAACATATGGGAATGATATCTCAATAGTTAAAGGTATCTGTCACCTATTTTGACAACTTCAGTACAATTTGTTACAAGGTGAGAACTATGTCTCTCTGATTTCTGGCCTCCATTATCTCTCTCTCTCTCTCTCTCTCTCTCTCTCTCTCATTCTCTCTGTCACACACACACATAAATTCATAACAGACCAATTAAAATGTAATGTTATTCATTGTATCATTCATATGACTACCTGATGAAGCCACTGGTTATTAATTTTCATTACATATTTGTATATATTTTATAAAAATTTAGTAAATGTCTCAAGGTAAGCATAATTCAAGAAAATTTAATGTCATGATGGAATGTGAATAGAGCAAGCATATGGCTGTTGACATTTACAATTCCACTTTTTAATGGTGACATTGTATTTACATCTGTGAGCTTTATTATTTCTCATCCTCTCATGCTCGTTATTGCCAAACGACAATTTCTAAAGTTTAGATGTCTCCCAATGCTATACTTTTTCTTATTAATACTGTTAAGTTTCTTTGCTAGTGGAGGTTATGAAGCATTTCCAGTTTAAATGGATTTTAATGCATGTGATGTACTGGCTAGAATATTGAAAAAGCTGAATGACAGAAAATTGAAGACTGACAAGAAGGGGTGAGACAGTGGGTGATTATTCTGCATTTAGAATCTTTATTATATTATTAAATTTTTAAATCAGCTGTAACTACCTCGCTTTTCCCAGAAAGCAGATAGCAGTGAGGGCGAAGTAATGGCCATAGAAAGGCGACACAATACCTGATGGACCTGAAGCATACCCATTGGAAGGGCTGAGGATTGCACACTTTATAAATACTTTACCAGTATAACAAGAAAAATTCAGCAACCATTAAATGAGTTTGCCTGCCTTCACAGTAAGTTAAAGACCAGCTATTGCTTCATAAGGGAAAAGTGAGGTATTTGGTCCAACAGTGTTTCTTTCAACCCACTTCAGTCGAGATGACAAGAAGCAGACCCACCACTTTCCAATTCTCTGTGTAGTTTTGCCAAAATGAGGCAGCTGTACTGTAGATATCAAGGCAGGATTTTAGATATTGGTCCTGCACTTTGGAAGCCGAGAACAGTGGAAAGAGCCTGGCCTTTGGATTCAGATCAACCAGCTGTGTGATCACAAGCAGATCGCTGGACTCTCCTCAGTCCAGCGTATCTGAATGCCGAGTAAGAATCTATAGGCAGAAAATCTGGAACAAGTTTAGGAAGCAGCCAGGTATGCAGGGAAGAGCCTCACATTTGGAATCAGAGCAAGTTAAGGAAACTTCTGTTTTGTGTCTCCCACACAACACTATCATTAGTTCTACCACATAATGTTGATCTTAAAAAACAATGAAAGTTTCTAAAGCCATGTGTGTTTTTTCTGTAAAGTGAATACAAACATAGTTCCTTAATCAGGTGGCACACAGAGACAGAGAGACAATTAAAGCCATATAAAAAGGTGACTAACAAAATGTGTTATTTATGTATGTGCATTTAACACATTAAAGGAAAAAATGTTAATTTTTCCATGAAACTTTCTCCCTTTTTCTTTGTGAGGAATTTTCCCAAAGAGGTAGTTGTATACATACACACACACACACACACACACACACACACACACACACACACACACACGTACACAATGCACATTACATACACACAAGTCATTACTTTATAGTTCTCTGAGTTGGAAAACTGAAATGAGACTTACCACAGTAAGTCAAGACCTGAGCTTAGTAGATGTAGGTTTCTCTGTGCAGAAGCATTTTATAAGATGGGAGAAGAAAAACACCATTAGCCAATAGGAGATGCCATATGATGAAGGCATAGGACAAGTGTTGTGGAAGGCTGTAGAAAGACCAGAATTCTGATAAAACTCAGAAGGATAGTATCTACAACCATTGAAAATGCATTGTTGTCAGATGGAGAATGGCTTTTTGCAACAGGATAGCAGTGTTTCATTCAGAGAAATGTGGTAGTAATTTATGAGCAAACATAAAGGCAAACGAGCATCTTGACAGCAATAGGAGCTAAACACACTCGGGACAGATTGACATATTTGGAGTCTATTACAGTGGATCAAGTAGAACAGGATCAGAAGGCAGGAACTGGAAAAGTACATGTCTGTAGTGATGGGATAGGAATGTGTCTGAATTATATGACTCAAGACACAGAATGGAAGGAGAAATCTAGGACACAAGTGATAATTTTCATTTGTATGATCACACACAATATGTAAATAAAGGTGAGGAAATTTATTTTTGAAAAGCAGAAGTGAAGAAAGTTTTAAAGATATTGGTGATTTGTGTATGTTATCACCTTATTTTCAAAATACATTGTGTCAAGATAATCTCAAAGCATAGCTTTCCTTGACACTCTCTTCATCTTTAAAAATATGAGTTTGCTCTTAATGAAATAATTGTAGCTGGATTTTTAAGATTGTCCCATGTTCTTTCAAGCAATTCCTGTTTGAATTTAAAATCCTCCTGGCTCAGCCTCTCAAGTGCTGGAATTACTGGTATGTGCCACCATTACTGGATCTCCTAAATTTGTGTCTGTAACTAATCTTAATAACCCACACAACCCAAATAGTGTATAGAATTCGATGAAATATTCGATGAAATAAAACAAAACTAACAAACAAACATAAAACATCATGGTTCTGCTAGATCTGATAATGTACCAGTATAACTTTGAAGCCTCCCTTCAGTCATCTTATTCAAAATAGTCTAATGAAATGCTTATCAGAATAAAGTCTGTCCCTTTTCATGTCATTCAAAAATTTAGACATTCTTAACAGACTAGCCAGTAAATTAAATTCATTTGTTGGGATTTCTATGCCTTTATAATTAGATGGAAGTTTCCATCTAATACAAGAACCTCATCTTAACAATTTAGTATTAAAAGTTCCTTTCAGTGAATAAATAAAAAGTCAATTCTTGACAAAAAATATAATAAAGTTAAATTCTTGATGTCTCAGCTTTTATATTTCTCTCTCATTCTAGGACACTGAATGATTATGTCATTGTATTACTGCCACCTAGTACCGCATGGGTACTTGGGATGTGTTTTCTGCTCATTTTGTTGAATAAACCATCTAGAACATATCATCTGATTTTCTTTTATGACATCAACATATAAGGCAGGCAGATAAGAGAGACAATGAGTCCATAGTGAAATATAGCCTATTATAGTTGTAAGACATGTTTTAATCTGAGTAGTCTAATCTAAAAAGAACAAGTGATTCTTATCATCTTTTTTATGAAAAGCTATGAACTTTGAAGAGTCTGAAAAAAATATGTGAAAATAATCTTTCCAATTTTTATATACTTTTACATTGTGTCTTAGTTTGGGTTTTATTGCTGTGAACAGACACCATGACCAAAGCAACTATTATAAGAACAACATTTGATTGCGGCTTGCTTACAGGTATGGAAGTTCAGTCAATTATCATCAAGGTGAAAGCAAGGAAGCATCCAGGCAGAAATGATGCAGGAGGAGCTGAGAGGTTTCATCTTCAACAGAAGGTGGCTAGAAGAATACTGTCTTCCAGACAACTAGGATGAGGGTCTCAAAGCCCACACCCACACCAACAAAACCACAGCTACTCCAACAGGAGCACACCTTCTGTTAGTAACACTCCATGGGCTGAGCATATAAAAGCCATAAGATATTGTTTATGCTTGTGATTTAGTCCCATCTATCTGCATAAAAAAGGAAAAGGAAAAAAAAAAAAAACTATGGAAATGCTTTGCCCAAATAACATCTCAGAAGCACACAGAGCAGAAGATTGACACCTGGCTGATAATCTAATCTTTCTTGAGAGCTATGTGTAGTTTTGTAACAGAAGTACATGGAGCAACTGAACAAGTCCTAACAACGATTTTTACCTTGCAAGGCCATGTAAACCCTTTACCTCTCTATCATTACTTTAAAAGTCTCATTTAGTTTCAGATTTAATAAATGTCTTTGGAAAATCAAAGACCTGAAACTGAGAAGCTGGGAAATAGCTTAGTGCACTCTACTTAAGCATTTGGGGAACAGCTAATGAGCTAATTTCTATTCATTTTAAATGCATGTGTACATAATTAAGTGACAAATGAATTCTTATAATTTTTTTTCTGGTTTATATCTTGATTTATCTTGTATTTAGCACTTCCCTTTAATTGATCATTTAATATTTAATAACAATACACAGTAATGCAGCGATATAATGAAGTCACAATTCTAAGTTATCAAAAGAATGCTATCTCTTTGCTTAGAAATGCTTTAAAATATTGTATTTATAATAAACTTGGGAATTATAATTGCATGGTGCCATATTGTCTGAAAATGATTGAAGATATATGAAAATAAATTATTGTCCAATCAAATTATGATATTAATTATTAAAGCTAGCAATTTTTAATATTAACAAAAAATAATATTTAGTTATCAGCCTTCATCAGTTTGAATGTTAAAGTCTTAGAAAATATCAATTGTAGATATTCAACTTCTATTGATTATAAATAAGCAGATCTGGAGCTAGAGAGACGGGGCAGTGGTTAAGAACACATAATGCTCTTGCAGAAAACGGGATTTTAATGTCCAGGATACACATCATGCATCTTACAAATACTGTAACCACTTATCAATGAGTGCATTAGCCCAAAAGTTCAAAACAACCACATTCAAATTCTCAGACCATATAAAGCTCAAGAAGAAGGAAGACCAAAGTGTGGATGCTTCAGTGCTTCTTAAAAGGGGGAACAAAATATTCACTGGAGGAAATATGGAGACAAAGTGTGGAGCAGCGACTGAAGGAAAGGCCATACAGAGACTGCCCTAGAGATCCATCCCATATACAATAGCCAAGCCCAGACACGATTGTGGTTGTCGGAAAGTGCTTGCTGACAGGAACCTGATATGGCTGTCTAATGAGATGCTCTGTCAGAGCCTGACAAATACAGAGGTGGATGTTTGCAGCCAACCATTGGACTGAGCACAGGGTCCCTGATGGAAGAGTTGGAGAAGGGACTGAAGGAGCTGAGGGGGTTTGCAGCCCCAAGGGGGGGGGGCAACAGTGCCAACTGGACAAACCCTGGGAGGTCCCAGGGACTGGACCACCAACCAATGAGTACACATGGAGGGACCCATGGTTCCAGCTGCATACGTGGCAGAGAATGGCCTTGTTGAATATCAGTGGGAGGAGCGGCTCTTGGGTCTGAGGGGGTTTGATAACCCAGTGTAGGAGAATGTCAGGGCAGGAAGTTGGAAGAGGGTGGGTGTGGGGGGAGGAACTTCATAGAAGGAGGGGGGATGGGGTTGGATAGAGGGTTTCAGAAGGGGCCACCCGGAAAGTGATAAAATTTAAAATATAAAGAAAATGCCCAAGAAAAAAAGAAAAAAAAGAAAAAAAAAAACAAAGAAAAAAACAAATACCTGTGATGAGCAATCTGATATCTATGATCTTCAGACACTTTCACACATGGTAAATGTACACAATTACTCATAGTGTGAGGATCTGTCTCAAAAATAAATTGGAAAATAATAGAAAAGGACACTGAATAATGCTTCCTGGTCTCCTCATACGCATACCCACACACATGTTCACATGTAAACACACACATGTACACATATAGACATGCACACACATACATTAACACACAGAGAAATATGCATTATAAAACTTAAAGTTAATTTTAGGCTTAGATTTTCTAAAACCTACTTTAATAAGGATTCTTAAACGCTTCAACCTGCCTTCTAGCCCACCAAAGGTAGGGGGAAAGAAAGGTTAATAGCAAACAGGGAATGTGGACCTGTCTATAAGTAGTTCTTTGGGTTGATTGCAAACATGAATCATTAGTGGCAATCCAGTCCATTTGGCAAACACCAAACCCTGAATTGGCTCAATCCAGAAGAAACTGCTAGGTTTTACTGAATTGGCACAAGTTTGCAGAAGTGGCTTGATGCAGCTCAAATACCATGAGAAGCTCTTTGGAACTTTTCTCTCTAGGAAGGCATGGCAAGAAAAAGTCAACAAACTTTGCAAGGTGAGTAAATGCAAGAGCATCATTAGCTCTTTTGTGTTCTACTTATACTCTTTGCAAACATCAGGTATCTTCTCAAAATATCCTCTCAAGAATCTGTCTCATCAAAACACCCTCCCACATGTCTGCTATAGTACAACATCCTGTCAGAAGACAGTTTCCAGAAAAACAGACAGAACTGAGCCTCCAAAGAAACCAGAAATTACCACTTTAGTTAACCATCTATCATTCTAAAATATACAGATGCAATTATCAGAGTGAAATTATACATCCATTTGCCTATAATGAGTGAGACATCCTATTTCTTATAATCAAAAATGAACAATGAAAAATCAATAAGTCAAACTTCCATGATTATTCATATATATGTATAGTTAAATATGATTCTAAATCCCTCCACACCTATTCAACATGCCCCTCTCTTTGATTCAAAAATTTTATATATCTAGGAAGTACAGTGTATACTGCCCATATATGAATGGGAATGAGGTCAATTACTGCAACACAAGCCTCTTACCTTTTGCACAACTTCAAATGAAACTGATTCTGCCTTCCCTAGAAGCTATCAACTCTCAATACTTTTCAGGAATAGATTTAGTATGGAGATAAGTCATTATTTACAGTTTGATAACCCTTGTATGTATTATTGCTTCTTTCTTTTAATTCATCTATTGATGGACATCTGGATTCATTCAATTTTCTAGCTTTTCATCGTACAACACTAATGTCTATGGATATGCAGGTATCTCTCTAGTAGGCTATACACTTTGGGAATTGTACAGTCTGGTTTTGTATATCAACTTGTCACAGGATAGAGTCATCAGAGAGAAAAGAGGTTCAGTTGAGAAAATGCATCCATGAGATTCATCTGTAAGACATTTTCTCAGTTAGTGATTAATAGGGGAGAGCTTAGCCCAGTGTGGATGGTAACGTCACTGGGCTGGTGGTCCTGAGTTCTATAAGAAAGCAGGCTGAGCAAGCCATGAGGAATCAAGCCAGTAAGCAGCATCCCTCCATGGTCTCAACATCAGGTTCTGCTTCCAGTTTCTAGCTCTGCTTGAGTTCCTGTCCTGACTTTCTCCAGTGATGGACTATAATATGTAAGTGTAACCCGAATAAGCCCTTTCCTTTCAAACTCTTGCTTTTTGGTTTTATATATATATATGTCTCAGCAATCAAAACCCTAAATAAGACAGGTATATTCCATGTATCTTAGTTAGGGTTTCCACTGCTGTGAAGAGACACGATGTCCAAGGCAACTCATATAAAAGAAAACATTTAACTGGGGCTGGTATACAGTTTCAGAAGTACATTCATTTATTATCGTGGTAGGAAGCACGGCAGTGTACAGGCAGACATGGTGCTGGAGGAGCTAAAGGCACCCAGGAAAGTGATTGTGGTCTACAATCAGCCAGGACAATGCTCTCTTCCACAGTGGGTAGAGCCTGAGCTTAGGAGGAGACCTCTGAACTACAACCTCTCAGTGACACACTTTCTCTAACTAGGGCATACATCCTCCAAATAAAGACCCACCTCCTAGTAGTGCCACTTCCCATAAGCCAAGCATATGCAAATCACCAGAATACAAAATAGTCACATGGCATTTCTATTTCTTATCACACTCTAGAACCACCCACTAAAAACAGGTTCAATATCCTTTAACACTTCCCTTTGACAGAGAGAAAGAAGTGGACTCAAGGTAGTAGATCAGAAGGTAGGGGTCCAGGTCTTTACAGGAGGCTTTTCTGAAAGAATTGTATGAAAGAAATCAGAATGAGCAAAGTCTGGTGAGGAATCAGAGCAGAGTGGGTACTCTGGACTACGTCAGCCCTAAGGATCTTCATGTACCCCCTTTCTACTAATTCATTTTATGTTTCTGTATGTTCCCATGTCTCTGAGAAAGCCAGCTAGAAGAGATGAAGTGCTACAGTATGAAGTTCCTTGGTTTCTCTGCAAACAGGTGGTTTCTCATTTGAGTAATTTGTGTAGACTCTTAGGTTTTATGAGTTAAAATTTGTGAATTAAGAAGATGCCACTGGAAAAGACAACCCAATTGTTGTTAAAACCTCACTAGAAATTGTCCACTTTATTAATTAAATGATTAGGTCAATAAACCTAATTCCATAATAAATAACAAAAATCAATTGTATTAATATTGAACTTATCTGGAGAAGGCAAGTAGAACACTTTACATCAAGTGTTGCAGCATGCTGCCCTCCCTACAGCTCCATGAAATATATCTTAGAAATTGTGTATATGGGTTCAACTTCCATGCCTTCAGGCAGAACTCTCATAAGATCTGTCTAATTATAAGATGCTGAAAAGCATAAATTCAATTCCAGACTGCCAAGTGCAGAGTTTCTGTACAGACTAACTGAGAGAAACAAAAAGAAGCTTCACATTGGGAACCAGTTATCTGTCCCTAGTCCACAAACTAAAATGTGCACATAAATACAGCATTCTATTAAAAAAACGGACTGTAACTAACAAACATGAATGGAGAGCAATGTTTCACAGGCATTGCTATGAATGACAATGGCCTCTATCTTTAGTAGCTGCTTTTAGAGGCATTTATTAGATATCTCAGTAGTAAATATGAATTGTGTTTGATTGAACATAAAAGGCAGTTGTGTAAGAAACAATGATCTTTGTGGGAGATTGAACATATTGTAAAAGGCAAAAGGCTGAACTGTGAAGGAAAAGGATTTTCTCCTGCAGGAGGTTTTGAGAGTAAGAGCTTCATGATCATATCCTTAAGATATCGTAGTGCACAGCATTTCCAGTGAAAACAGATGCTGGCAATATGCAAAATATAAGTTACAGAAAAAGGAGATAGATGAACTTCCTTCATTTCCTGTATTAAAGCATTAGAGACAGGTTAATCACAGGAAGTCTCCAAGAGACAATTGAATCAGCACTCAGCTATTACTGTTTCTATCTGGAATACACGGTCTGGTTGTGTTCTGTTTCCTTATATTCTGAGAGTGACAAAGTCAAGACCAGGCTATATTCACACTAGGATGAGACCCATTTGAAATTGTCTCTCCAGCATCAAGGGTGATCCACGTTTCATTCATAATCTATTCTTATACAATAAAATGCAAATGTGTCAGCAAATGTATTGAAGATGATAATTTTAGTCTAAAAGGCAGTGATTTATTGTCCTAAATGGTATGACACTTAAGCAGCTAGAACTGAACAAATGGGACTCTTGTGGGGAATGTATCAAAAATTCTATACAGCATTATTACTCACATAGGGAAAATGCATTATTCCATTAGTAGCTTTAACATAATTTCAACGACATCAGTGAAATTTGCTTTTAAATGAGTCAAGAAATACTAAAACAAGGCTTATTATACAGAAGTCTATGAATAAAATATCATTTCTACTAATTTGAAAAGTTCCGTTTCCCCAAATATTTGAAGTTCTTCTTTCATTTCTTTCATTTTACATAAGTTAATTGGAAGAACAAAGATTAAGGGGGAATGCTGTGTGTAATTTTTCATATTTTCCCTCTGTTTCCTGGAAATTATGTAACAAAATACATTACACAGAGTTGAAAAAAACAGCTGTTAGATAGACCCAGAAGGGCAGACAGCTGTTTAATGAGAAAAATATCAGATAAACATTTATAGTCAGTTAGTTTGGTGATACTGGGGTAGCAAATATCAACACTTTCATATAACCTTGTGTACATATGTTCTTAAAACTCTTTCGATGAAAATTACTGTGCAAAGATTTACTGTTTATACTTAAAGCCAATACATTTGTTCAACACCTGAATGGATGCATATGCTGGATTTTGGAGACATTAGGCCATCAACTAAATCAGATATATTATAAATGAACAGTAAACAACTGAATGGTAATAATTTCTATGTCCATAGAATAAATGAGTACCCATATAGACATCTTAAAAGCAAAGTACAAGATGCTGTCAATTATTACCATGTTGTATTTGGTTAAAATCTCCAGAATGAGAGGAAATGTGAAATTTTGAGAGCACTTCTGAGTTTACGCTAAAAGATAATACCTACACTGACTGCTTGTTTCCCTCATTAATTTAGATATTGGCTGAGCATTGGGTGAAAATTTGCATGTCACGTGGTGAAACTGCTCCATTAGGTAACAATGATCACTTTATTGAAGGGACTTCCAGATTTGAAAATGACAAAGAAAGTGACATCACATCACCACATTTCAGTATTATTGGGAAAAGGGATAAACTGGACCATTAGTGGATATTTTGCTGTCAATCAAACTAGTCAAAATTTTATATGTAGTGAGATGCTTAACAGAAATAAGGAAATGTTTATCATGTTTTACTTGATTTAAAGGCTAAATGGCATGCTTGTTTCCTTTGATTTCTTTCTGTTAGTTCACACTAGAATTTTTGTTTTGATTGTTTCAGATACAGTCTCACACCAGGCCATCTGAACTTGGACTCAGTGTGCAGTCAGGCTCTTAGTTCTATGCCATTACCTACTGTGTGCTGTGATTAGAAGAATGTACTACTAACCTGTGCTTGTATACGGCCTTCTTACTAAACAGTGTGTAGGTTCAGAGGACTTAGGAAACAGTTTTGTACCTATGTGATCCAACTGGTTTCCAAATGGAAAAGAATCATGTAATGAATAGTCTTTCATATGAATACTTACTGCCATTATCAGCAAAAATGCACATATATCAGCCAAAGACAAAAACAAAGACAGCATTCTGATCTCTAGAAAAAAAAAATAAAATAATTTATACAGGAGAAAATTTTCTGGTTAAATTAAGCATAATCCTGAATATACTTTTTGGAAAAGTCTCAAGTACTTTTTTAAAAATTTTGATTGTAACTTTTTCTTAAGCACAAAAAAAGAGTTTAACTCCTAATTTATTTAATACTGGTTGATATCCATAGCATTGGAAAAGCTCCATATTTTCTCAAGAAAACTGAATAGAGTTAAAGATCTACAACTAACAAGCTAATTAAAAACCACTTTAAAACTGTTTATGGATAAAAGCAGAATGACTATGTCTTATTTTTGAATATCAGTGCCAAGAGACTGCAAAGTTATGAGACAGCTGGCTATTTTCATTTACCCACCTTGTCATGCAATTAATTGGATGAGTATATAAATGGAAAATGTGGTATGGAGACAGTCCTATCTGAGCAGATGGTGCATGCTTTCACAGCTCTAAGAATGTACGTCGTTAATTTATTTTATTTAGTTTTACATTTCTCTTACAAGCTGTGTGTGGAAATGATATGAACAATAGCACTGGAAAGAGACTGGCCCAGATATGCACAACCAATTCACCTGACTTTTTTCATTCAATAAATGTTTCTGAAAATTCAAAAGAGGCTGGTGCTCTCCAAGGTGCTAAAATTCACACCATGGATAAAACAAAACTGGTCCGTCTTTTTATAGAGTTGATAGTAATGATGGAAGAAAGAAGTAAAATATGATAAGAGTCTGTTGTAACCTCTCTTTCTCTATCTCTCTCTCTCCCTCACTCCTCTTCGATGTGTGTGTGTGTGTGTGTGTATGTGTGTGTATGTGTATGTGTGTGTGTTTGTAAAAAGTAGAAGAGTAAAAGAATAGAGATGGGACACTAAAATTCACTTCTTTTTCAAGAACATTAAATGAGACCAAAGATCTATCTGAAAGAACCATTCTAAATAGAAGAAATGTCCAAATTCTTGACTCAGCTTCAGGGTTCTTACACTTACATGGTATGAGAAATCTAGTCAGCAGAAAGTAGGCTGATGGGGAGAACAATATGAAAGTTGGTCAGAAGTCATACTTTGTGTCCTTGCAGAAGAGAAGGTGGTTGGATTTTATATTTGATTAATTTTAAACAATTGGAAAAATTACAATTGGGAAAATAATATGGCCAGACTAATTTCATTTCATTTCTTTTCATTTTGTGGTCATTGTCTTGAAATGTCATGGAAGAAGATGACTTGGCACATATTTTGCAATTCAGGTTAATTTTTTTGTATAAATGAATGTACATTGGTCTAAGAATAAGCATGCAATTTTGGTATAGCAGTTGCATAAATATGATTGCTTTTTCTAGCAGTGGAATGTTCAGTGACTAGATGATCTTAAGCTTTCCCAAATTCTATTTTACTTTTCTGAGAGGCATGAAATCAAAGAAAACTCTGAATTAATTGCGTTTAGCATTTTTTACTTTAAAGTATCTTGATTATGTTCTCATTCTTATGTATACCTATGAGGTACATCTTACAAAACTATTAGGCAAGTTTAAAAATAAAAGTCAAGAAGATGAAAATAACTCTCAAGTTTAAGGGTTCCAGGAAAATTTAATGCAGAAACGATTCTGAAAGTCAAAGATGACATAGTAATGGGGATGTGAGCTCTCATCCTTTAGTGTTATATCTTTGCTTTCTCCTATAAAGTACACCCATGAGAACTGTTCTTGACCTAGGATAATTAAAGAGAAAACACTCAAGTTAGGAATCAATGTGGCCACTCCTATGGTAAAAGTAACATTGGGATACAGTAAGTTCATCACCAAGATAATATGACTCTTGGATAATACAAATGGCAAAGAAGATAATATTTCCCATCATGATTTCTATAATTCTTTTATTTTCTGCTCTATAATGGTTTCCTTATCCTCATAGACTCAAATATCTCTCAACTTCTGTCTCCATTTTGTTAAGCACATTGATTATTTTGGATAACTATACTTATAACCAAAATATGGGATAAAAATTACTTTATTAAAATTTAATTTGAATAATTTATGATATATGTATTTTCACATTAAACCACTAACATAAATTTACAGGGCATATTATATGCACAGTATACTGTTTGGTTGTTTTCTATTATCAAGGATTCATTATAAGCGTATACATTTTCATTTATCAATACTGACCTTGGTGATCATGGAAAACTCAGAAAATCAGTTCATTTCCCCAAAATGACAAGGAAGCTTCTACTTGACCAGAATTGTCGGGGAAAAATTCCTGTCACATTTTCTGGCTTCTTTCTAGATTCATATGCCCAGCCATATGTCCTAGAAATGCTCTGAAGTTATACATTGCCTCCCAATTCTCTGGAAACAGTTGCTTGTAGCCATGAAATATAAGCATATACCTTTCTTCTTATTCATATCAAAAGCCACATATAGGCAGATGCAGACACACCCAACCAATGGTCTGAAGTCAGGAAACCCTGTTGTTAAATTATGTAAATGCTGAAATAACTTGAATTTTAATAAGTTCTTATCACAACAAATTGGAAGAAAACTTCTTCAGATTAATAAGATTAAGTTTTAGCTTACAAAAAAAACAGCTATTTCTATAAGAAAAGTCATAAACTGTGATACTTATTTGAGACTACCTATCAGGGCCATTTAGAATGGATCTGGAAATGTCAGAACATGAGGAAAGAATATTCAGTTCATAGCAGTAGACTCTGTTTACAGAAAAGCCTATGATAGTAATTTATTGACTAGGTCTAGATGTCCAGATCAAGGCATCTCTAATAGGTCATAATTAGCTGTTCACATTAGCTTTTTCTTGAACTTTATATATGACTATAGCCTAAATTGAAGTAGGGAATGAAGATTAATTTTAACATATTAATGAGCATACGTCTCAAGAGTCATAGTAGAAGAGAATAATTTTGATATAGCCTCTAAGCCTAGAGAACATACTATTTGATTACTTTTCCAGAAACTCCATATTTTTTTATCTAACACACTGAATATGCCATCACAACACTGATCTTTGACCAAGGTTTATTTAAGGAAATACAGAATCAAAAGTGACTATAAAAACTTTGAGGTCATGATCTTGATCTCTACTTTTTTTGAAAGGATCATGATGAATAGATACCCACTGCATATGGCTAGAGAACTACACTTTAAGGGCCACTACATTTCATTTGGTCCCTAAGCTGTGGAATGACCCAGTATGAAAATCACAGTAAATGTTAAGACCCCACATCATCTGCTCAGAACCAATATCACAGAGCAGAAAGACTACTTCATTGGTAGTTAATTTCCGTGAAGTACAGTAACCAGGATAGTGAGCAATTCCAATACCCACTATGTATGGTATTGTTTGCCTCACCTATTTTTTACTTGTATATTTGATAAGTTGTACAGATGAGGAAGGGATGTAGTAAACCAAGGATGCATCGAATTTCACATTTTGTCGCAATCTGTGCTTGAAAAAGAGCAAACAGAAGCTTTGCTACTTGACTCCTAAAATACTTTGAAACACATTATTTCTATTCTTAGCATTAAAGTGAATGATGTATTCCTGCTATGTCCTACACATATGGGAAGCTATATACTAGTATGATGTTGGACTGCCCAATGAATGAACAGCATACAGAATGGAATGCCCCCCTCTTTTTATTGTTTGGCTGTTGTCAACTTGATCAAATATAGAATCACCAAAGAAAGAGGCCCCAGGGAATACTTGTGTATTATCCAGATGATTTAATTCCTGTTCTTAGTTGTGATGGACTATTTAGATTAATACTGATGAAACAGTTTCCTTAAGATCTTGCTTCCACTGATTCTCCACCATGATGTGCAGTATCTTCACACTGTGAACCAAAACAGTCTACCTTCATTATAACACTTAGATTTGAATATTCAATCATTTTGCACGGAGAAGTAAATAATAAAGTTAGGAGTATTATATTTTCTCTATCCTCTGAGGGATGCTCATAAATTAGCTCATAGTTCTTAAAGGAGCACTTGACAGCCAATGCATGGAAAGGCTTGTGAAGTTTAACATCACAAAATGAGAGAATCCTATGTATTTGGGTGCAGAAAAAACTTCTATATTAACATTTTTACAGCTTAGTGGACCAAGCTTCCTAAGGGTAAAGTTTTGTTAAATACTCCTAGCAATATAAAAGATAAAAAGAGGAGACAGTGTGTGCTTGAAATATGCTTCGGAGAGTTGATAAGTTTTCATGAACTCTGTGGGAATCACACATATCATTGACTCTCCTGGTTTCGTGACAAAAAATCTTAAGTGTTGTGAGCCTTAGAGGAAGAGAGAAATCTGAATGAGAGGAGCTGGAGAGAGAGCTTTATGGAGGATCTGGGATTTGAGGGATGTTCTGGGTAATATTTGAGGAATTAAATGAATAGCATACTTGGCGGAAAGATGGCAATACAACGTATCCACAAAGTAAGAGAGGATGTGTCTTAGAGGAAAGAGTAAAATTAGGAAGAAAGAAAAGTGAAAAGTCCTGTCATTAGATATTGAAGGTTTATTTAATCATATGGCTTCAGAAAATTATTATATTATATGAAATCAGGAGGGGTCAAGATACAAAAAGTGATAAATTGACTGGTGAGAGCATTTTTTACAGAATAGCCATGAAAAGGCATGCAGAATGTGAATTTCAGACTTCTTTCCCAAATGTTGGAAAAATAATCTATTGTCTTTATTGAAAGTTTTTTTTTTAATCCCCTAGCTACACCATGAATCTCATAAGACAACAAGTCATTCCTAGATGTTTATCAATCCAACTTTCTCCTCTCTATTTTCACTTGAATCTAGTAACTTATTCACTACCTATACATGGACTTATTATTGTTGATGTGACAGTTAAATCAGACGACTCTCATGAACTCCAGATTTCATGGCAGATGAACATGATGGCTCATAGCTTTAATTACACCACTTAAGAGGCTAAAGCAGGAGGATTACCCATGCCCCTGCACTTTGCCTTAAAGAGGGTGCTCTCCCACCCACCCACCTATTTCCATCTTACCCCTCTAGCATCCCCTTTCTCTGGGGCATTAAGCATCCACAGGACCAGGCGCCTACCCTCACACTGATGACAGATGTGATGATAGTCCTCTGCTACATGTGTAGCAGGAGCCATGGACCAGCCCATGTAAATTCTGGTTGGTCATTTAGTCCCTAGGAGCTGGGTGTGTGTGTGTGTGGGGGGGAGTTAATTGATACTGTTATTCTTCCTATGTGGTTGTAATCCCCTTCAGCCCTTCCCCTAACTCTTCTATTAGGGTCCCTGGGCTAACTCTAATGGTTGTCTGTGAATATTTGTATCTGTATTGCTCAAGTGTTGGTACAGTCTCTCAGAGCATACCAGGCTCCTGTCTGCAAGAACATCTTGGCATCAAAAATAGTGTCTGGGTTTGGTGTCTGCAGATGGGATGAATCTCAAGGTAGGGCAGTCTCTTGTTAATCTTTCCTTCAGCCTCTGCTCCATTTTTGCCCCTGCATTTCTTTAGACAGGACAATTCTGGGTTAAATTTTTTATGGCCAGGCGGCCCCATACTTCTACTGGGTTCCATGTCTATCTACTGGAGGTGGTCTCTTCAGTTTGATCTTGCTGCTATTGGGTATTTCAGCTAATGTCATCCCCATTGGGTCCTGTGAACATTGAAATCTCTGCAATATGGGACTTTCTGTGGTTCCCTGTAGGTCGCCTGCAGCTTATGCTATCTTGGTTCCTGAGGGGGTGGCCAGAGCTGGATAGGATAGGAGTGAAGGTCTAGAGGAACAACATGGAGGCCAGGACTCTGTTCAAAGCCCCAAGGTTTAATGGCAGGAATTTACATTTTAGGAGGGTTAAACAGTCCCCCACCCAGCCAGTCCTTTCTGGGTCTCCAGCTCCATCTTGAAGAGACCAAGTGCAGCAGGTGTCTTGTCTCCAGAATGTCTGAGCAGGCAGCAGGATTTTGGAGCAGGGCAGGGCTAGTTGACATAACAATAGAAGCCATCCACGTGGGAAGGTGACACCCTCAGGTGGTGACAAGGTCTGACCACAGCCTGAAGCCTGCTGTGGGGGGGAGGGTACAATTCCTCCCTAAGTATATAATAAAAAATAGCTAGACTGCGACATAAAATTTATTTATGCCCCATAGTCCTGCCTGGGAGTAATGGTGGCTGGCGGCCTCGCCTGGCTTAGGAATTCTCAAATTCCAAACTACTCTTATCCGTCATGGAGGAATATATGCAGCTTGTTTGTGTTTATTTTGCACAAACAGTTCCCCAAGTCCCTCCCCCCAATACTTACTTATATTCCTTCTCTTGGCCCTCTGGATTTTTCTCCTATCTCTTCTCATACCTGATCATGCCCCTGCTTTTTTTCCTACCGATTCTGTCTCTCATCCAGGTCCCTCCCTTCTTCTGCTTCCAATGTTTTTTGTTTGTTTGTTTGTTTGTTTGTTTTTGTTTTTTGTTTGTTTTTTTCCCATCTAAGTGGGTTTGAAGTCTCCACACTTTTGCCTTCCTTCTTGATAAACTTCATAAGGTCTGTGAGTTGTATCATGGATTTTTGTTTGTTTGTGCTGATATTAGGTTTTCATGAGGCTAGAGCCAACAAGCTTTAATTTCCTTTTCTTTGGCTATGAATAAATTCTATAAATCTCCCTACATGCATGTGCATAAAAATTATACACCTGTGATCATCTGTCAAAACTGAGATAAAAATCAGTAAAATAAGAAAACCCAATAATGTGGCAGCAGTCTGAACAATATCTAAAAGTCAGATCATGAATATTGTCTCTAAGAGGTCCATTTTTAGTAGTGCCCTCATCAGTAATCATATCCTCAGACCTGCCATGACTCAATCTAGGTAATGTTAATTTTTTTCTACTTCTCCTTGTCTGTTGTATAGCCACAACTATCTGTTCCTCTCAATCCAACACTGAATTTCAAAGTAACAAGACATTTTCTGTGTTGAAGGAACCGACTAGTTATCCCAACAGCTAACCTTACCCTCAAGACTTTCCCAGCCAATTTACCACTTTGCAGTCAGTTGTTATCTTAAAAGGCAAATTGCACAGTGTCACCCAATGTTTTATTTCCTGTAGGCTTCCCATTGCTATTAAATAGAGGCCTCACTCATTAACATAACCCTTGATGTTCCCATCATCCTGAACACTTGCCAACTGCAGCTTAACCTCTCAGTTTATTCCAGCTACACTACTCTCATTGGCATTTCTTCCTTGTTCATGACCTTTTTCCTTTCAGGCATTAAAGCATGGTTTCTTCTATACAAGAAGAAACTTTTAAATTCTTTTGTGTATGCACAAGTTTTTTGTCTGTCTACAAATTCATGTATGGATATGTGCCTAGTTACACATTTGTATATCTATGTGATGGGCCAAAGGTCAATGTGTGGTATCTTTCTTAATGATTATCAATTTTATTTATTTGTCTGTATGTGTGAATGTGGTGGGGGGGTATGGGTGTGTGTACATTTATATCTGCAAATGTAGATGCTGGTATGTCACAGTACATCAGTAGAAATTAGAAGAAGCCGGGCGTGGTGGTGCACGCCTTTATTCCCAGCACTCGGGAGGCAGAGGCAGGCGGATTTCTGAGTTCGAGGACAGCCTGGTCTACAGAGTGAGTTCCAGGACAGCCAAGGCTACACAGAGAAACCCTGTCTCGAAAAACCAAAAAAAAAAAAAAAGAAATTAGAGGAAATTGTAGTGTCACTACACACATTCCATCTTGTTTTGAGATAGAGTCTGGTTTTGTTGTTGTTGATGTCATTATTGTTGTTGTTGATGTCATTATTGTTGTTATTGTTTTTTTTATCAGTTGTGGACTCCAGAGTGGCTAACTTATAGGCTTCCAAGGATTCTTATGGATCTACTGCCCATCTGTCCACAGGAATATTGGAATGACAGATGCTTCTGCTAGGATTTGGCATGTGATCAGGAGATTCTGATTCAAGGCCTCCTCCTATTCTATGAGCATTTTCATCATTTAGCTATCAAGCCATCTACCTAGCCACATCCTCCTTTTTTGAGACAAGGTATCACATTGAACTCACAGGTTTGGAAGAATTGATGAGTCATTGAGGTCTAAAAATGGGTCCAGGAGACTCATCTCTCTTGGTTAATGACTGGGATTATAGGTGCATAACACTATCCCTCCTCTTTTTATGTGGGAGCTAAAATTAAACTCACGGTCATACTTGTGCAGCAACACTTTACCAGCTGAGCCTTGACCTGGACCTTTTGCTTCTAATTTCCATCAGTTAGTTCCACTCTGTTTTAGATTTTAACTAATGTTTCTTCTAAGGAGAACATCTCCACTGCCCTCCAGCCAGGCAACGTGAATACTCTGTGTCTGTGATTATTTAAGTGCTTACTTTGGGGTGCATAGTGGGTTTTTTCCTAATCCTAGCATAACCTACCATCTCCAGTATGTCTCCAATGTTATATATTGATAAAATAATGATAGCAAAAAAAAAAAAAAAGGCAAAGAATACAAGGGAAAATTGAGATACTTCTGTTTGTAGTCTTCTGCTTCTTTTTTTACTGTGATGACAGGAGAAAAGTATTATCTAGGAAAAACTCAACTGTGATGAATAATAGGAAATCTAAGAAGAAATATACATCTTAGGTGAATTATAAATTTAAAAACTTTAAACTATTGCTACTTAACATTAATGAAAAATCCTAGACACAATATTTATACAACTATTGTGGGTACAACTTAGTAAAAAATAAACCTATTATTTTACAGTATTTCTACTAAGTAATTAACATGTAGTTTGAGAAAGGTCAGCTATAAACATGAATTTTTTCATTAGCAACTCAAAGAGAATTTAGAGGGCATCTTAATTTAGAAGAAACCTGAAAGCAACTTCTGTTGTTGAAAGAAAACATAGCTTTGAATAGGAGAAAATCTTAAAGAAAAGAATTCTATTGAAAATAAATAGATGTTTATTATTTATAAATAAATAATGCATGCATTGAAATGACAGCTAAGCTAAAATAGATTTTTTTAAAGTGTGACATCTAACAGTTTTCTGGTATACTCTGGAAATTCATGTCAATTCTACAAGAATGCAAATGACAGCAATAACAAGACCATGAAGCAAATTTTGTCATTGAATAGCTAAAAATTTGGCATTTCATGATAGTATTGTGAAGAATAAAATAAAGGAAATAGGTGTGGAAATGAAGGCTTTAATATAAGAAAAGCCATATGCTTTATTTTATAAGAAAATTTCCTATACAAGTTAATCAATTTATTTCTACAGTTTTGTCACAGCCAGTTAAAATGTGTTTATGTTAATTTTCTTATTTGCCATTTAGATGGGAGAATACTTGCAGTATTTTTTTAAATGGTAAATTGTATTAGTGTTTTGGTGAATTTACATACAGTGGTTTTTATTCTTGCCATTCCTGAAATAATTTTGCAGTTTTTAACTTTATTATAATGTAGATATATTAACTTACTATTTCACTTGCGGGTTGTTGACTCTACTGCTGTGTCTTGGCAAGTATACTATTTTGGACAATAATCATATGAGGGGACAAATGACAACTGATAATTTTGTAAATGTATATAACAACACAGAAGATCAAGAGCTTATAATCCTTCATATATTTTAAACCAAGAAATGCATATCTAACTTTTCTACTTTATATGGTACTGAAATAACTCCAGGTCTTTTGTTAGTGTGTGTGTTTGCAGAAAATTTTCAATGTTTATATAGTATCATTGGAAGAAGTCTTAATGTAGGACAAATTTTATTTGAGTAATTAGGCATATTATATTCAAATTTACCTGTGTGTAGACATGTTCAATCACATACAACACGAACAGGGTCCTTCCAACTGCCATCTGTACCCAAGAGATGGGGCAGTACTCTCCAGGGAATGCCCTGACTCCTGGACTCAGAGGTGAGATCCCCATTTTCTCTCTGGTGATTGTCTAAGGCAGGAGTAGCCAGGAGCACACAGGCCTTAGGAGCAGTGGAACAGCTGAGACAGGCTCCTTCCTGCATCCATCTGCACCCAGGAACTGGGGCTGTACCACAGCCCTCTGTGCATGGGCCCTGCCAGGGGAGAGCATGTCTTCCATGAGTACTGTCACAGGCTTATAGATCCACAGGAGAAACAAGCTCAAGCTGGAGACAGCAAGACCAACCAACACCAGAGATAACCAGATGGTGAAAGGCAAGCACAAGAACCTTAGCAACAGAAACTGAGGCTACATGGGAAACTGAGGCTACATGGGAAACTGAGGCTACATGGCATCTTCAGAATGCAATTCTCCCACAGCAACAAGTTCTGGATACCCCAACACACCAAAAAGCAAGACTTGGATTTTAAATCACATCTCATGATGCTGATAGAGGACTTTAGAAGGACATAAATAACCCCCTTAAAGAAATACAGGAGAACACAGGTAATAAGGTAGAAACCCTTAAAGAGGAAACACAAAAATCCCTTAAAGAATTATAGGAAACAAAACCAAACAAGTGAAAGAATTGAATGAAACCATCCATGATCTAAAAGTCAAGTAGAAACAATAAAGAAATAACAAAGGGAGACAACTCTGGAGATGGAAAACACACGAAAGAGGTTGGGAGTTATAGATGTGAGCATCATCAACAGAATACAATAGAAGAATCTCAGGTGCGGAATATACCATAGAAAATATTGACACAAGAGTCAAAGAAAATCTATTCTTATCTCCTTGTACAAAGCTCAAGTCCAAGTGGATAAAGGACCTCCACATAAAACCAGAAACACTGAAACTAATAAAAACGTAAGTGAAGAAGAGCCTGGAGCACGTGGGCATAGGGGACATTTTCCTGAAAAGAACTCCAATAGCTTATGCTCTAAGATAAAGAATTGACAAATGGGACCTCATAAAATTGTAAAGCTTCTATAAGGCAAAGGACACTGTCAATAAGACAAAGAAAACAACCAACAAATAGGGAAAAGATCTTTACCAACCCTACATCCAATCAATGGCTAGTATTCAATATATACAAAGAACTCAAGAAGTTAGACTCCAGAGAACCAAATAACCCTATTAAAATATGGGATGCAGAGCTAAAGAAAGAATTCTCTGTTCATAATTCTAGGAAGGGGTGACATGTCCACATTTTGATCATCCTTCTTCTTGAGTATCATGTGTTTAGTAACTTGTATCTTGGGTAGTATAGGTTTCGGGGCTAATATCCACATATCAGTGAGTACATGTTATGTGAGTTCTTTTGTGAATGAGTTACTTCACTCAGGATGATGGCCTCCAGATCCATCCATTTGCCTAGGAATTTCATATATTTATTGTTTTTAATAGCTGAGTAGTACTCCATTGTGTAAATATACCAAATTTTTTGTATCCATTCCTCTGTTGAGGGACATCTGNATATACCAATGCCTGGCAAACATGGAGGTGGAAGCTCACAGTCAGCTATTAGATGGAACACAGGGTTCCCAAGGAAGAAGGAGCTAGAGAAAGTACCCAAGGAGCTGAAGGGGTCTTCAACCCTATAGGTGGAAGAATAACCATGAACTAACTAGTACCCCTGAGCTCATGTCTCTAGCTGCATATATAGAAGAGGGTGGCCTAGTTGGCCATCAGTGGGAAGAGAGGCCCCTTGGTTATGCAGACTTTATATGCCTCAATACAGGGGAACGCAGGGGCCAAGGGGTGGGAGCGGGTGGGTAGGGGAGCAGGGCCGGGAGGGGGGAGGATACAGGGAACTTTCTGGATAACACTTTAAATGTAAATGAAGAAAATATCTAATAAAAGTTGAAAAAAAAAAAAAGAATTCTCAACAGAGGAACCCTAAATGGCTGAGAAGAACCTAAAGAAATGCTCAATATACATAGTCATCAGGGAAATGCAAATTAAAACAATCCTAAGATTCCACCTCACAGCAGTCAGAATGGCTAAGATCAAAAACTCAGGATGACAGCAGATGCTGGCGTGGATGTGGAGAAAGAGGAGCACTCCTCCATTGTTGGTGAGATTGCAAGCTGGAAATCAGTCTGGAGGTTCCTTGGAAAAGTGGACATAGTATTACCTGAGGACCCAGCTTTACTACTCTTGGGAATATACCCAAAAGCTGCATGTCCCCTGTCTCTTTCCTTCATTCACATCCTATTATATACTTGGTGAGAACTTGCAGAGAAAGACACTCAGAGAAAAGAAACACTTGCTCCAATTCCACCCCCTATTCTTTCCCAAAAAGTTCCATCAATAAAGAAGCAAATGCTCAAAATATAAGAGCTCAGGGTGCTTTTCCCATCTAAGCCATCATAGTGGTTTTGATCTTAAAACACTCATTATTTCTTTTTTTAAATTTTTTTCTTTTTTTAATTTTTTAATCTTTTTTTACTTTTTTATTTACATTTCAAATGCTATCCTGAAAGTACCCTATACCCTCTCATGCCCTACTCCCCATACCTACCCACTCCAACTTGGCTTTGTCGTTCCCCTGTACTGGGGCATATAAAGTTTGCAAGACCACGGGGCCTCTCTGCCCAGTGATGGCCGACTAGGCCTTCTTCTGCTACATATGCAGCTAGAGACACATTATCTCTAATGTTAAAAATATTCAGAATTTGTTACCTGTTTACAGTTCATATCATGAAAATTTTAGGTGTTTCCCCACGTTTTATTATAATGAATTAATAGCAGGATCATAAGTAGACAGAATTCACATGGCCATGTTTTTAAACCTCAAAGTGATTTTCTAAAGGTTACAAAATATTTATAGTTCACTTGAGTAACTTTAACAATTAGTAACTTAAATAACATTTAAATGATATGCGGTTCATTATGCAAGTGAGAGACTGTGTCCTCTTGAAGACTTGTGTGTGCGCATTCATTGCCATGCTCACTGGCCTTTCTTTCTAAACCTCTTTCACTCTTTCTCTCTTACTTGTACAACTTCACATATTTTGTTGTTGCCTTGATTAACCTTCCCTTCCTTTGCTCTTTAAATATTCACTGATTTAATTAGCTCATGTAGTTGTATGACTTCATGTAGATATAGCTTAGATGTCTATATTTCCTTTTGCTTTCAGCAAACTGACTCCTACTGAACAACTCCATAGTATAGTGAATGGTTGTTCCAGACTTCATAAAGTTAATAGAAGAGCAAACCTTCAAGCAGGAACAATACTCCAATCATATTGATTTTTACTTGTTGATTCTGAATTGAAAAAAATACAATTCCTCACACATGTAAATCAAAGAGTTCGCTGCTACTATACCATTTTTAAGCACTTCAATAAGAACATAGTAGTGTGCATGACTTGGAAAAAAAATTGATGTATATCTTAAGTGTCTTTTTCCTCAGTTACTATAGTTGTTGAGGACTGTGCTTACCAACTCCTCAAATCCATCCCTCTGCCTCTGCATATGTGTGTGTGTTTGCTTTGCATATAGTATATGAGCATGAGTTTGTGTGTTTATGTTTTGTATGCAGTATATGAACTTATGCTTTTTAATATATGATCATGTGTATGCATATGAATTAAAAAGGAAAATATACAACTTTCTTCCTTATACTCAAAAAATAAAAAAATCTCGGGAGCTCTTATTGGACTCGGAACATACTATTTGATTAAATCAAACAGCCAGGAAGCTTGCAGAATCCTCTTCTCTCTTCCCCAAATACCGAAATTACAAACTAATGTAGCCCTGTCTGTATTTTATGTGGGTTGTGTGGATTTGAACTCTGGTCATCTTGGTTTCAGAGCATGTGCTCTTTCTTACCCACTGAGCCATCTCCCTCCCTAAATTCATTTCATGTCAGTTCTCAAATTCAAGAGAATTTTCTGTTGTTTCTGGTTCCAAAACTAACCACGTCATCATCCCAAGTGTGGATTCCTTCTCATCCCTGTCAACTTTATATCACACCTGGATCATCACAGTAGTTTCTGAACTCCCTGTTACTTCCGGCACGAAAGTTAAGTTTGCTGTTGTAAAATAAAATCAACTCATTCCTATATGTACAGTTTTAATACTTTGGTTTCCCCTCCAGAGAACAGACTCACTTCCCAGCAAGACTAACATGTTCTTTCCGAGGATTATCCTTTGGCTCTGACAGAATCACCCGTCTCTCTGTCTGATCCAAGAGACCCAGTAGCAATGGCTTCCTCTTGCCACCTCAAATCATTTCTTAGAACCTGTGAACTCCTGTCTCCCAGATCTTAGGAAACATTCAATTACTACAGTAGGCACAGGGCCAACTAATCAAACGCTTCTACATCTTGCTTAAAATTCTCAGAAGTTGAACCGTCAAAGTAGCACTGTAATTTAATTTTATCCCACAGTATGCACACTCAGGCTTTTCCTTATTTATTTATCCCCATCACCCTTTAACTACTTCATTTTCACTAAAGGAGACATCCCTTGGCAATATGATTTAAAATTATCAAAATCCCCCCTTCCCTTAAGTTGTGAAGTATTCTCATTCATATTCATCATTCTACAAAAAATCCCCTGTAATTTTTTTTATTTTAAAAATTTTGTTGACTATGCTTCTTTGACCTTGTTAGATGGGGATGCTTATTATAATTTATTGGTTTATTTTGTACAAACGTATGTGTAGATTTTTATTCATAATTATTCAGTCATCATTACATTTTTTCAATTTTTATTAGATATTTTCTTCATTTACATTTTAAATGTTATCCTGAAAGTTCCCTATACCGTCCCCCATGCCCTGCACTGCTCCCTACCCACCCACTCCCACATCTTGGCCCTGGCGTTCCCCAGTACTGGGGCATATAAAATTTGCATGACCAAGGGGCCTTTCTTCCCAATGATGGCCCACTAGGCCATCTTCTGCTAGATATGCAGCTAGAGACACTAGCTCTGGGGGTACTGGTTAGTTTATATTGTTTTTCAACCTATAGGGTTGGAGACCCCTTCAGCTCTTTCAGTACTTTCTCTAGCTCCTCCATTGTGAACCCTGTGTTCCCTCTAATAGCTGACTGTGAGCATCCATTCTGTGTTTGCCAGGCTCTGGCATCGCCTCACACAAGACAGCTATATCAGGGCCCTTTCAGCAATATCTTGCTGGCGTATGCAATAGTGTCTGCGTTTGCTGGTTGATTATGGGATGAATCCCCAGCTGCAGCAGTCACTGGTTGGACAGCTCCACACGTGATCTCTGTAACTCCTTCAATGTGTGCTTTGTTCCTAATTCTAAGAAGGGGCAAAGTGTCCACACTTTGGTCTTCATTCTTCTTGAGTTTCATGTGTTTTGAAATTGTCCCATGCATCCTATCAGATCACCATGGACTGAGGCTGATCTTCAATAACAACATAAATAACAGAACACCAACATTCACGTGGAAACTGAACAACACTCTACTCAATGATACCTTTGTCAAGGAAGAAATAAAGAAAGAAATTAAAGACTTTCTAGAGTCTAATGAAAATAAAGCCACAACATACCCAAACTTATGGGACACAATGAAAGCATTCCTAAGAGGTAAAGTCATAGCTCTGAGTTCCTCAAAAAAACAAAAAACAAAACAAAAGAAAACAAAAACTGGAGAGAGCATACACTAGCAGCTTGACCGCACACCTAAAAGCTCTAGAACAAATGGAAGCAAATTCACCCAAGAGGAGTAGATGGCAGGAAATAATCAAACTCAGGGGGTGAAATCAACCATGTGGAAACAAAAAGAACTATTCAAAGAATCAATCAAACCAGGAGCTGGTTCTTTGAGAAAGTCAACAAGATAGATAAACCCTTAGCCAGACTCATCATTACTTTTTAAAAGACATTTGTATAAATGTTTCTCAAACAAATGTTTCTGTACAAGTAAATAACTTACTCTCCACAGGAATACCTTCATATTTTAAAGAGGAAAGTTTCCATGACATTTGTATACAAAAATCTTTGTGTATTTTCTGTAGAGTAGTATTTTGCCTGATTTTTTTGTATATAAGGCTAGAACTGAATTCTCAATACTATTGGGCAGTATAATGCAATTAACCTTTCACAGTCAGAATAACAACTAAAGTCATCATTGACTTAATATACTTTGAATCATTCTCAGCTTGCAGTCATATTAATGACCTGTGATTTGTGGTTAAGTAATGCACTTATGATCCTGCTTTGATCTTGGCAATCTTTTTGAAGATTCGTAGTAGCTTTTTGGGAACTACATGTTCAATTTGTTACTTTTGATGTCAATTCTTTTCCTGCAATTGTAAATTTCCATAGCCCTGTAAGCTGTTTTATGCCTGAATTGCATTTCGTTTTATGTAATTTTGTTGTGTTTTAATCTGAAGAGGGTTAGTTATAGTAAAGTTACATATTTTATTACAAAAATTAAAAATGAAGATATAGAAATGCAAATAAGTATAAAGATACTGTATATATTTTAAATATATGTATCACCTTTTCCAGTTAATATCAGCATTCAATGTGTAAAAAGAGTTAAAAAGGAATTCTGACCATTTCATAAGGCTGTCTAATATTCTCAATTTCACTGAAAAGTCTACCCAAGAGCACCTTGTGCTGTCAAGTATTGTGTTATCGAATAATAAAGCTTCATTTGCTCATGGTGTTGCAGTTTGGACCTCAGTGTTCTCCTTCCTAGGGCCAAAGGGGATTAGGAGGAGATTGAAGTCTTCATGAAGAGACTGGGTTGTAAGGGCTCTGACTACCTGAGAGGATGCATAACATAATAGGATATAAACAAAAGAAATGTTAGTAGGAGAAGACTAATTGAAGAATGTGTGTCCTTGAAGGCATGTCCTTGAAGGATGTGTTTTGCTTCCAGTTTGCTCTTGTGAACTCTCTAGCTCCCACTTTCCCTCTAACTCTTGACATTCACCCTTCTCCACCCCTGTCACAGATTAGCTGGTGTGAACTGATGAATTTTGCTTCCTGTGTTTTTGGGACCATGTAAATTACATAGTACAGTGTGATGCACATTTACAACAGGACTTTCTCTAATGTCTCTGAAAGCACACTCCCAGATACAATCAAAAGTGTGCCATATTGAGTACCTATGGGTCTCTCAATCCACTCACTTTAACAACAAAGATTGACCATCACCAGTGTATTTGCACGTGGACCTTGTCATTATTTTGAGATGTAGCTGAGTAATTCTTTCATATGTTGCAGTTTCGTACTACATTGCCATGGGTTCTAAGCACATGCATCCTCTCCTGGTTACTCTTTAACAATTTCATGTCAGCCTCGACCTTTGCTCTTCAAGTCCTTGTTCCCCAACTGTACCTGAAGTGGCAATCACTGACATGCCTGAGATAAAGAACTATACTCATAATAAAATTTATAGTAGAGAAATGCACACTGGGTTTCCTGCCTTTTAAATGAGTCCAACCCACATTTCTCTACTACAGGAAATACTTGTAAAATGAATAGCAATTGTAATCTTGTTGTATTTGTGTCCCTTACTGTGTAAAACAATGCACTCTGCTTAAAAGCAAATCAGCTCCTTTCTTTAGGAAAAGCAACTATTATATATCAAATAGCTTTTCAGAGCCCTCACGGCAAAATTTCTGCTAATTCAGAAAACAACAATTTTCTGCCTCTTCACTTTACAATCAAATCACAAGGGGAAAAAAAGTGCCAGAAATGTGGGAAATCACCCATCCTCAGCAGAGCCTCTCTTTAATTCTCTTTATATATTTAGAAGAAAATAAATAAAGCTGTAGCTTTTAGAAACTATATCCTCTTTCACTCTTCCTTCTCTTTGGAACTGAATGGACGCTGATGGCCACTTGACCTTGGTGCTCCTGTGACTTTCATTAGACCTTGCGATGATTCTAAGCTTGTTCTTAAACATCTTCTAGGTTTCTAGTCTAAGAACATTCTTCACTGTGCTAGATAGAGTGGTATGTTATTTTCAGAATCTGGTCCTGTATAGATTTATGCAAGCAAAGCTACAGACAAAATGTAGTGCAACCATTCCTTAGCCAGCTTCTTTTTATCAAAGGGTCTCAGCTTCTAACTGATGGTACAGTAGTAGTTTTAGTCACCTCTGGTCAACAGTTTTCATCTCTGTCTCTTGCATATTAACCAAGCACATGCAGTCTAGAAATGGCTCCAGTTGGTCTTGCCAACATGCCTTTTCCATATTTTTTCTCCATTTCCACTGCACCCATTGGCATTTTGAAGATCTGTACCATTTTGTGAGAATATATGAAAGGTTGTTACAACATTCCCTGCTGATTTCATGAGTACAATTACCAAATTAATTTTCAAAGTTGATCTCTAGAATGCTGCTCCAAGGTAAAATAGCAAACCATTTATAAATACTCAACATTCACAGATTTGCTAAAATTTTCTTGATTCTTTGCACAGGTGTCTTATAGATAAAACTTTTACTAGTTGGCAATTAAGATTTCTGTGTCAGGCTTTGGCTTTTGAATTGATGGATGCCTTTCTGTATACTGTACAATATGTTGAAACCCTACCCTATCTCTCTTTTATTCAAATAACAAGAATCTTTGAAGTAATATATAAAAGTAGTTTCTCGTGAATAAAACTAATTTCTCATGAATAATTTCTAATTGATCAGACTCCCTATGACTTCTTTCTCCTTTGACATGCCTCTTTACTTGTCATCCATTTTACACTGTGGTTGACTATACAAATAGGTGCTCTTCTTAAAGAGATTTTAAACATAATCTGTTTGAGATATAGCTTTGCTTTCTTATCTCTCTTATGTGTACAATGCCTTTAGGATGGATTCAGTGTGCTGCGAGGGAAGGTATAGTGTTACATGAGGTTGGAATCCCAGATCATTTGTAACTCTCCACACACAATTTTGGAACTATACATAGCATATTTTAACTATATCTCACAATCCTCATTTTATATTTTGTGCTTCCATACTGGCAAAATTGTCATCTTTCTACTTTTAAAATTCTATAATCATTAGACTTTATGACATGTGACTCTCCGTATTAGCTCTTTCCTCAGAAATAATTTATGTAGAGTCCTCCCTAGTTTGGGTTGCAAACTAATACATGTTCACCTAAGATCTCATATCTTTAGCTAATCTGAATATAGAGACCAAACACTTGCTTTAATGAAATCATTGTATTGAGAAATAGAAAGGATGCATTCAGAATTCTACTTCCAGTTTAACTGCTAGTCCTCAAGAGAAAACTGCAGCTAATGTAATTTGAGTTGCTTTATTTTCCCAAACTTTAACATTTACAAGATCAAGTCCACAAATCATAATGAAGGGACAAAAACAAATTAAGGTCATGGAAGTTTCTACCCACAGTATCATCATCTGAAGATAGGATTATCATTATACTATTGTCTTTACACATCCCCCATTACAACCCAGCTCCCCCAATAATCAATATACTTACATCTAACACTGCAAGTTTGTTTATTGTTTTTCATATGGAATCTTTCTTGGTAACTCAGGCTGGCCAGGAACTCATCATGTAATAAACTCATAGCTATTCTCTTGTTTAAGCATCAGAAATCCTGAGATTTTTTTTTTTCTATTTGTTTCTATTTAATCAGGTTAACTTTTTCTTGGTTTCTCACTTGAGGTTTTTATCATTTGAGATTTGGGAGCAGAGATCATTTCTATAAATGTGAGTACATTCAATTTCTACCACTATCTGATTACACTCATATTTTAATATCACATACTAAAATAAATAATAACCATATATATGTATATATGCTTCCTCTAAATTTTAGCAAATATGAATATTAATTCTATGAGTATTTTAGGTACTCCAACACAAACATGCCCTTCTACTAGGCATATGACTAGATGTGGAATCCTGTGGTATATATATGAGTTATTATCAGTACCTACAACATAACAAGGGATAAACTCATTTTAATCAGTATTTTATAGCATAATTTCTTTATCAGAGACTTAAAATACTTCAAGAAAGAAAATACTGAACCCATAGTTCATCTTTATTCTTATTCATGGACATGGTAGCTTATGAATTTCTCAAAGACTTTATACATTTATAAAACAGGTCTCTACTTTCTAGACATCTTCAATTATTAGAAACTCTATTTACATCTCTGAATTTTTTGTTTCAACCTCACATCCAATATCTAGTTACTCATCTAGGGAAATGAATCTTGAAAACTGTTACCCTCACAAGAGATGTTTGGACAGGGTGAACTATACGATGGAATAGGTGTGCTGGAAGATACTTCGGTCAGAAGTGTTGTATGTGCTGAGCTTCTGCTTCTGGGTGAGTATAGCCACTGTGTTGTCTGCTCATCTAAGCATTTTGAAATAAGCTTATTGTCAAGCTTCTCGATTTATCTTTCATTCCTGATGGCAGATTA
Source organism: Mus minutoides (assembly GCA_902729485.2). Lineage (NCBI taxonomy): Eukaryota > Metazoa > Chordata > Mammalia > Rodentia > Muridae > Mus > Mus minutoides. Next base: position 40,239 of record LR753729.1, on the reverse strand, counting down.
CTTCTATTTCCATGGCTGACGATTCTCACAGCGTTGGAATTAGACCTAAGCATTGACATAAAACATTGAGGACAAACACCTTCACCTTAACTTCCAGGTTTGTGTTGTTGCTTCATCATTTACAATGTGAGTACAAATATAAGTGTTTACTCGAGTCCCATATAGCTATTGAATACTAGCAAGATGGTAAAAGACCATCAAGCATAAGTAAAGGAAGTTGAATAAAAGAAAGCATATTTTTTTAACTAAAGAAATACTTACAAAATATTTTCTTTCCCACATATCAGCATAGAGATTATTTACAATGGGGGACTGCTTCTAATTACAGAGTACATATATTTAAACCTTCATTTATTTATTAGAAAAATAAATAGTGAGCAAAAGTCTGTATACAATATCTTTAAAACCATCAAGTAGATTTGATGGCAAATGAAGTTTGCTAAATCCATATTTTGTTAAGATATATGTTGCATTTATTTCTTTTATGTTAATGAATCTCTTTTGTGAATATTAATTGAACAAATGTAAGACTTTCATTATAATATTTGAATACAAAAATCATCCTAGATTTAATTGTGTAGCATCCAAAAGAACAATTAAAGGCATCATCCAATTATCAACATGTAAAATATCCAAGGTGTGTGAGGTTGAATGAGTCTTATGCCTCCAGCTGCATGAGTTTACCATTTGGCTAGCAGTTATGATAAGTGATCTCCAACACTGTTGTTGAGGAAAGAAGCTGCTGTAGTCACCACTTCCATGGTGTATGTTGCTATTTTATCCAAGCTACTCCTGCAAATGACTTGTCAAAAAAACTTAAATACTCATTTCATAAAGCACTTCTCAAAAGCAAAGTACCCACTCATCCTTCCTTCTCAGAATTTGATGTTTCAGCTGCCAAAATTTCCCAAAGATAAAACAAACCTGCAGAGAAAACAGAAAATACAAATAAATAAGCCTAGCATTCAAACATATTCAAATAGGATTGTTTATGTTCTTGCTGAATGTTGGTGGCATACATTTTTAATTAATAGACACTTGAATGACATAAACGAGCTAAGAGAATGCAAATAATTAAGCATAAATAAATAACATATGTATCTATAATTACAATAATTTATGATAATTGTGTTGACCAATAGTATTTTAACTTTTGAAGTCTGTGCAGAATCATATCACTTTTGCTTGACGTTTTGGAGAACACATTATATATCAGGAGCAGGATTAAGCTTAGTATATTTTAAATCATTCTACTTCCACTGAAAACATGGGAATTATCTAGGCCTAAATATTCACATCCCTGTTACTTCAGCTCTGAACTAATTGCTGTTCCCTATTGGGCCCTATCATAATTTCCAGCAGTAAGAAATGACATGGGAAACTGTGATGGACTAAAAAGTCTTTCAGAGCTAACATTCAGCTACGTATAAACAGCCTACTTTACAGTGACTCTTCCCAAGCACTCACAACTGGATTTCTAACAATAGAATTCCAGAGCACCTTTCATTCTTCATATAATTTTACACATTCTTAACTCTCCACTACCCTCCCAGGTCCCATCATCCACAAAGCTACTCAAATCATTGACCACCAAACATTAGCTTCTGTATGTATGTCACCTATCTCATAAAGCCACACTGATTGGCTTGACTATATCTAATGTAATTCAAGCCTGCAATGATGCTGTCTTCCATGGTACCCATGATTCAGGCTTTCATTGCTTTCCTCTGCTTTTCTTCCTATTTCTCACTATCTTTGCTTTTATCCTGTCTATGTTTATTTCTGAAGCTATTTGTAACTAAGGTACATAATCCTGTTCTTCCATTTACCACCAGTTTAAGAATGTGATCTTTCTGTGTCTACACAAATCACTTTGTGTCATGTTTTAATTTTAACTCCTATTAAATATACAATTTTCACATAAATTTTGTCTTTGCAAGCACTTTTTAATCTGAAATTGTGTACTGTGTGTGTGTGTGTGTGTGTGGCCATACTGGAACCTGAATACCTTTTGAACCCTTAAGACATATGCATAAAAGCAGATATCCTATTTAGGAATAAGAAAATATGATTATTGATGGTGACTAGAAAGATGGTTCAGTGGTTAAGAGCAGTGGAGGGTTTTCCAGAGAACCCACGTTAAATTTCCAGCACCCATGTGACCGTTCACAACTGTTTTTAAGTCCAATTCCAGGGACTCTCACTTCTCTCTCTCTCTCTCTCTCTCTCTCTCTCTCTCTCTCTCTCTCTCTCTCTCTCTCTCTCATAAACACACAAACACACACACACACACACACACACACACACACACACAGGGAAAACACTGATAAATACAGATGCATATAAAATAAGAGCAAATAGATTTACTTTATTTTGATATGCTGTAAGGTACGGTTGTTTTATTAGATATTTTCTTTATTTACATTTAGAATGCTATCCCGAAAGTTCTCTATACCCTCCCCCAACCCTGTTCCCCTACCCACCCACTCCCACTTTTTAGCCTTGGCAATCCCCTATACTGGGGCATATAAAGTTTGCAAGACCTAGGGGCCTCTCTTCCCAATGATGGCCTACTAGGCCACGTTCTATAACATATGCATCTAGACACACAAGCTCTGGGGGTACTCTTTTTTTAAAAAAGTGTGGTTTTCAAATTAGGATTTGTCACTGATACCTCTCAGACACAACCAGAATGAAACTTCAAGCTATGTACAGGGTTTATTTCTGTGTACATTGGAAATAAGTTATGAATCGTCTTCAGCAATAGGGACTTGTGATCTAGTTCTGGCAAGCAAGTAGGAATGGCAGGCACCTGTATTGTTTTCAGTCTCTGGAGCCTCTTTGACCAACAACTCATATGGTGGTATCTATATTTGGCAACAAGTTTATTGCTTAGCATTTTACACGTTTCAGGAGTATTACTGTCTGGCCATGCAGAGTACCCATGTGACTTTTTCATACCTTTAGTTTCTTTTGACTTTATCAACAAATGATTAATCACATGTACAAAATGACTTCACCAGTCCTCACAATAGTCTTAATGACTAGCCAGTTCCTACAGCCTAGGAAGGATAGAGCTTTAAACTTTCTGTGGGCGGAGCTGTCTGAATGTAGGTCTGTGGTAACTCCCAGCATCACAACATACAGGAGGGATGGATGTAGTTCACCTCATACTGCTCCAGCCCACCACAGTTTACTGGTACATAGATTCGTTGCTCTGGTCTATAGGAAATGAGACCAGAATTTGTTCATTTTAAATTTTACCTCTGTTCTGATGTCAGAATTTTAGATGGGACTATAGAACCTCTGGAGACAGAAAATGATGAAAATAACCAGCCCAAGATTCATCGGACTCGCTTAGTGCAGTCTTGGGGATGAGAGTAAGATTGTCAGAATATTTCCAAATATTGCATTAGAAGAGGGAGCTGGAGGTGGGGAGGGTATAGGGGACTTTCAGGATAGCATTTGAAATGTAAATGAAGAAAATACCTAATAAAAACATTGAAAAATATAAAAAAGAAAGAGGGATCTATGTCCATTGTCTTCTAACATAGAATTAAATATCAACATACAATAGTTTATTTCCTAAGGTAAGATTTGCTTTCCCATATGTGTTCTTTCCTAATCTTATGTAAATTGTGAGTAATTAAAATAAATTCCAGGAGGGCCTAAGAGATGTCTCAGTGGTTAAAAGCATTTTTTTTTTCAGAAGTTCTAGATTAATTTTCCAGTATACACAGGATAGCACACAGTTATCTCACTCCAGTTGCAAGGGATCTGACCCACTCTTCAGACATCCACTAGTACTAAGCACATATGTGGTACACAAATAAACATGCAGGCAAAACACACATATAAAACAAAATAAATAAATGTAAAGCTCAGTCAGTGAGAGAGGAAGAGAATGAGTGTGATAAAGGAAGATCTTGCTCGCCTTCAGAATGTGGCTCAGCCAGTAGAGCTGTAGAACGCCCTCACCTTTGGAAATAAAAACTATCACCACTATTTCAAGAGAATTGACAATGAAGGAACATGTTTAAATTTTGTTAAAGTGATTAAAGTACATTAAGGCATTTTAACAAATTCTCATCCAGGGGCATAAGAACTTTCCACACAATAAGAACAGTGAAAGACAGATTTGGCTTCTTCTTTTTTCTTTTGTGTGTGTGTGTGTGTGTGTGTGTGTGTGTGTGTGTGTGTGTGTGTGTCTCAACCTTGTTCAAAGTATCTATTGAAATATTCTAGGGGCGATGTGATAGAACATGTGGTGTCAGAAATATGTCATGTAGAATGTTACACGTGAGCCCTTCAGATATTAGGGACTGGATAGATTGAAACATTTATTTCTTTACATAAGAGGGAAGCAACCAGCAAGTAAGCATGGATGTCTGGAAGACTGGGGAAAGGACCTTGCCAGAAGCACAGATCTCTAAGTAAAGTCAGTAGATTCGAGATTCGAACTGTTAGCAAGTGTACTTTAAATTCACAAGCAAACAAAAAGCTTCATGTAATTGAAAGGCATACTATTATGGGTTAGTCTTTGCTGAACTTGAAGATCGCTGAGATAATTAAACACACACACAAAGGAACACACTTGCACATAAATCTCTACAAACAACTCTCTATACTGCCTACAATACTGATGTACATGTGCATTTAATATTTGGTGCTTTCCCAGTACTTAATGTAAATTAGGCATCTTATTTATCTTCAGCTTCATATTTTAAGTCATCTTGCAAATTACAAGCACTTTGCTTCCTTCCCTTAAAGTGAAAACAATGTGAAGAGAACAAATCCTTTCAATTTAGATTGACATTTCCCTGATCACATCCTTCACAGCATAAATACATGCACTCAATCCCAATAGAAGAATATAGATGCATTCAGAAAATGCTAGTACAGTAAATGAAAGAAAAACAAAGAAATTTATAGGAGGGAAGGAGCCATGAAAACTTCTGAATGTATTGGATATCTACTTCATGTTTTCGTCTGTTGAGAAAGAACTACTGCACACAGAGGCAATAAACACTTCAAGGGTACATACTTATTCTATTGGTTCCATTCATAGTACTCTCCTGCTCCTATTTCCTGTTGTTACAAAACCTTTCTCTCTTACAAGTTGAACATTGCTTATGTGTTATCTCCTGTTGGCTGTGATTCGTACATTTCTCTCAATTTCTTCATGGTTACACTGATGATTTTGAAATTGCAGCCAAAGCACTGTGCATATGATTTCTTTCTTAAAATTTCCTTTGGCCATTTTCTGATATGCAGTATACATATCAGCACATGGGAGTACAACACCATAGCAATCCAAAGTATAATCAAATCATTAATATCACCTTAGCTACCTTAGCTATTTTTTGTTGAAGCCAACTAAAATAATTAAAAGACATATGTACTGACAGGATAATAATTGAAAGTACTCTTCCATATATTAGCTTGATTTTGATTAAAATATTCTATTTCCTGGTTTTACAAATAAGCCTTATTCTAGTTATTCTAATGACATTGCAAATATAACATTAAATCCTTTAGGGATGTCCTCTGCTGAGTGTTGGTCCAGTCTTCATACTCACAAAATGTTTATAAAGCAAATACTTTAAACAATATTTTGGAGAATAGTATTGTACATGTTATAAGTTTGCAAAAAGTTGTAAGTATATTTTTTAATTATTTATCCAAAATATCTACTAGTTAAATTGATATAAAAATTATATGCTACGTGTTTATGTTTTTTATCTAACACTAATATTTAAGACCTACCTTAGCTATTTTATCAAACCTAGACATGTTATTTATAAATTTTGTTTTAGTAATTTTTTCACACAAGATTTAAACCTTATTCTGTGCCAAATTCTGTTGATAAAAATTTCAAGGTGTTCCCTGTGAACTTCAGAGGAGGAGTTTAGATTTTAATGAAATGAGAGACTAAGTATGTTTTATCACTATTAAAGTAGAAAACACAAAAGAGCAAAGGGAAATTGGAAGGGAGTCTGTTTAAGGGAAGCAGAGAAAATGAAGAAGGAAGTGAGTAAAATAGAAGGCAAAGGGGGAGGGTTTGAAGGGTGTAAAGAAAGAAACAGAGAAGGAGGAAGAGAAAGAAGGAAGAAAAAAGGAAGGAAGAATGGAAGGAAGGAGGGAGGGAGGGACAGAAGGAAGGGATAAGATAAAACAGAAAGAGGGAGGGTTATAGGGAGGGATGGAGTAAAGAAAGGAGAGAAGGAAGAAAGTAAAGACAGAAGGGAGAGATGATTGTCAGACAGAAGAAAAGCATAAAGAAATAGGGGAGTGAAGGAGAGAATGAGGGAAGGAAGGAAGGAAGGAAGGAAGGAAGGAAGGAAGGAAGGAAGGAAAGAAAGAAAGAAAGAAAGAAAGAAAGAAAGAAAGAAAGAAAGAAAGAAAGGGAAGGAAGTGGGAAGACAGGAAGGAATGAAATAAAAGGAAAGGATGAAGGGAGAGAAAGAGAAGTGATAGAGGTAAGGAAAAGAGATGGTGGGAATAATGCAAGAGAAAAGGATGGAAGGAGGTAGGAGACAGGAAGAGAGATATAGGGAGGAAACTCTGAAAATAGCAAGGGAAAAAACAATGGCATGTCTTCATCAAACCCCTTTCCTCAAGGCTCAGGGATCTATGCAGAGGAGGAGGCAGGAAGACTATGAGAACCAGCAAAGATGTCAGATGTCTCCAAGGAAACAACATCATCCAGTCACAAATGCACAATTGTTGCATTTGGGTGTATTCACAGAGACTATTAGAGCACACAGAACACCTGCACAAGTTTCAGCCAGGCTTTCACCCAGCAATAAGAGAGGTAAGCGGACATAAAATACCACCCCACCCCACCAAGACGCTATGTGTGATCTATACCTGCTGGGAAGAGAAAGTTCATTTTTTTCCAAGCAAGTCTCACTACATGTATGAACCACACTTTAGGGAGGCATCAGCCTAGGAATAGTTGATCAATACAAATGGATCCCATGGGTTAGAGGGATGCTCATAGGTGCAGTTTCTGTTTTTTGGTATTTTGTTTGTTTGTTTTATTGGGGGATTTTCTTTTGCTTGTGTGTTTTGACCTTTGTTTTGTTTTGTATTGTTTTTTGAGAGATAGGGAGACCATGAAGTTGGGTGGACCAGGAGGCAGGGAGAGAATATAAGAAGATTGGAGAGGTGAAAGACATGATAAAAATACATTATATGTAAAATAAAATAAAATAAAGGGATGCTCTATGTGATAAAGGCTGTTGTCAATTGTGATCTATTATTAATTCCAAATCTGTCTCATTAGGAGCTCATAAACAAGTTTTTAAGGCATGTAATTAACAAAATGAGGACAGAGGCAAACAAAGACAGAATTTATGCTTCTCCAAAGGACTAGCAAGTAATGACTTGAAACTCATAACTATAACATTAAAATAAGAGTAAAATGTCAACAAATTAAAGGGACATTCAAGACTTTCATTGGATTAAATTTTAATGTCTAAAATGAAAGGAGTTCATCCCCATGGACCCATATCTTATCTTATAACTTATCTTTCTGTATTTGGGTGTACTTACTGTTAACACAGTTCCCAATGTACCAGGCAGGCACTTCAGCCCTCAGATCAGAATGGCAATGCAGATTTAAATCCATGAGGAAGTTACCCGGGGGAAAACTGACTTTTCATTGCTATTTAAAAAGAAGTATGATCACATCACTAAGTGTATTTCCCACAAACCAGAGAAAGGAAATCTCATAGAGAACACCTGTCTTCATAATTGTCTGTGAGAGGGTCTTGGCTTCTGCTAATTAGGATGACAGAACACATTCCAAATAGCTGTTTGTTACCGTATTCGCAAATGATCACTGAACATAAGACGATTCAAAGGGACTTCCAAATGCAAATGTCTCAATTAAGGAAGACAGGATTCCAAGAAAGATAATAAGCCTACGATTGATAAATCAGTTACTAAAAATATTCATTTTCAATACTGTGCTTTGAAAGCGCTAAGGAGTATTATCCTTGTTCCCTTTGATGGCACCCGGTCCAGATTGCACTAGGGATGTTTCTACCAAGGGGTGCATTTTAATCTGGATTTTGTTATAGTTTATTGTAATTGCCAATTTTCCAATAGCTACGATGTCCCAATTTGAGGCATGCTGAAGAATTACATTGTAGAAACTTTCTACAAAGTAACATTTTTGAAAATTAATTAGGCATTGAGATAATGACCCTTTGTCTTCTTTGGGGTTCTCAGTTGCTCATAAATAGTGTGTACTTCTTTCCCCCTAATGTAGCTATGGCTTGTATGGAACAATAAAAAAGCTAATTAAGTATAGGTATCTTTTGTTTTTAAAGTACTGTCTTAGATTTGGAATTAAATTAAGAAGGCTGTGTTCAATATTAACGATATTTCCGATTTCTTATGTAGTTCATATTCATAGCAGTATGAGAAATCTCAGGTTTTGACTGGTCAGTGAGATGATCCTCTTAAATAAAATGATTATAAATCTGTTCTTCAGAATCAAATGTCACGAACCAGTTGTATGAATCTTCCCTTCATTGGTGAGTGGTAGTTCCAAGGAGAGACTTCAACATCATTACACACCCTTCTGCAACCTCAGTTGTCTAGTAGAACTCTTATACCAAAAAGCTTGGAGCTCACTAGTCAGAGCTGAGAGTTAGGCATTTATTTTATTAAAGTTCTTTAGATAAGACATATAACCAACATTTACCAGGCAGGGTAAGAGGCTGACATTCCAGTGTGAAGCATTCATAAGCCAATTAGTCCCTCTGTTCTATCACAGTATGTTACAAACTAAGGTCTGAGGATAAAGAGATGACGTAAGAGTTAAGAGTGCTGGCCACTTTTCTAGAAGAACCTCTTTCAATTTCCAGAACCCAAATGGTGGCTCCCACCTATCTATAATCCAGTTCGAGGGTATCTTTTGCTTTCTTAGGGACTCTGTTACCACCTGGAACATTGAAACATGGATGGTTACATATGCACCTAAGCACCCATGCATATAAAAATGTGTGTGTGTTCTTATTAAGGCCTTTACAACCTTTCCCCAATAAAGAAAATAAAAACAAAACAAAACAAAACAAAACAAAACAAAACAAAACAATAAGTACCTAAGCAAAGCAAAACAAAGCATAGAAAACATCTAGTTGTGGAAGCTGTAGTGTGTCACCGTGTGTCCCATATTATACTCCCCTGTCTTCACTTACAAGCATCTTCACTTACAAACATTCATTGCAAAGAGTCATTGGTCTTGTTTAAAGCTTCTGCTAGACCATCAATTCTGAATCTTCAAGGGGACTCTTCCTGGTAATTCTGTTGTTGTCCTGTGTCATGGAAATACTACAGCTTTTGAGTCAGCTGGACCAGCCCTTTCACATGCTACAACAGTTCAGAAATGGTATAAAATTTAATATTTAACAAAACTTATTTCAATGCTTTTTATATTGAACTAATAAGCTAATTACTTTTAAAAATTTGCATGGTAGCATAAACTTTCTAAATTATATTTTATAAATAGTTGCAATATATGAGTATTATTTATCAATATTTTAGTATTCATAGAGTTCTCTGCATACACATGTACACACATATGTGTGCATATGTTTATGCATTCCTTTTCCTGCTCCCAAACAGACAGGATTTAACAGGTAGTCTAGACTGACCTCAAACTTATGATCGTCATGAATCAAAAATCTCAAATATTGGCATGTACCAACGATAACTGACCTACTTTTCTTCTATTTGTTTCTTGGTGATTTTAAGAATTGAAAGTGTGTGTGTGTGTGTGTGTGTGTGTGTGTGTGTGAGAGAGAGAGAGAGAGAGAAAGAGAGAGAGAGAGAGAGAGAGAGAGAGAGAGAGAAATAATGAGAATTAAAGAAAAAGAGGCCAGTAATTTTAGAGGCAGCAAAGGGTGAAACTTGAGAGGGATTCTAGGGAGAAAATGGAAGAGAAAAATGTAATTATATTTTAATTTTTAAAAATTAAAGGAAAATAATGAGACATGTTCTATTAATTTTATAAGCTGATAAAACTATCACTGCAATAAAATTGTAAATGCTAATTGGTGAATGTTAACATTACTTTCCAAATAAATTCACAGCTTATTTCTAAGATAGTCTGGCTCATTATTATTATAGTCAACAAACTTCTGAAAAGAAGGGTGGGAAGTATTTGTGCTTAAGTATAAAAGGTGTAAGTATAGCTAATGAAAGTCTCAATATTATCCAAAGTGTTCAACACATGGAATTAAAGCTGTCTGGAGGCACAAAATGCAAACTTCAACTGAGAATTTAGGGTTTTAATTTGTATCTTAACAATAGTCTTTAACATAAATTAATGCTCATGGTCACATGATTTAGTTAGTTAGTTAGTTAGTTTGTTTGTTTAATTTTTAAATAACCCAGATCTTGTGGTTTAGCCCTGAGGATGGGAGAAGGCAAGTGTGAAAAGGAGGAGAGAGAGAGAGAGAGAGTATTAGAAGGTAGGAGAATGGATACAGGAGAGGAGAGGAGAGGCAGGGGGAGGCAGAAAGAAGAGTGGGGGTGAAAAGGAAAGGGAGGAGAGTAAAAAGGAAAAGAAGGGAAGAATGTCCCTTCTAAAGGTAAAGAGAAACATGGCCCTCCCATGGAAAAGAGATGAAATATTACTGACAACCTAGGAAAGTCTTTTCTATTAAAGTGTATGTATAGATTTTGGGTTTGGTATTTTTCGATAGGACTTTATGAAGTCTAGGCTGTCCTCAAACTCACTATGCAGACATGAATCTAAGGCTTACTTGAAATGTTAATTCCCCTTTCCTATACTTTTTCAGAGCTCCCATTACAGGCAGTCACCACTCCAGTATTTATTGCAAATACTTAAAATATTATTTTCTATATTTCATCATTGTGATACACATTTTAAAACAATTTCAGTTAATGTTTCCGTGCCTTGATTTACTATAGAGCATATGAGCATATGAGCATATGTTGAGCATTCATACATTTACTTTGTGAGCCAGAAACCTACATGGTTAAGTGATTCCCATGTCAAGGCAGCCACTTGTCAATTACATGGGGTTTTGATTGACTGGCTGGTCTTTTCTCAGCACAGCCTGTCCTCATTAAAACTATCCCTACCTTTTTCTTTTTCTTTTTCTTTTTCTTTTTCTTTTTCTTTTTCTTTTTCTTTTTCTTTTTCTTTTTCTCTTTCTTTTCCTTTTTCTTTTTCTTTTCTGAAAATGCTTCGATTAAAAATGAAGCAACAAGCTGTACTTATTCCATAAGTCTGATCATACTCTTTTAAATATGTAACATTTTAAGCAATAAAAAAAGAGCTTAAAACGAGATCTGACTGTATATTATCCAATTCTTAAATGATATATTCAGGGAATGGCCTTTTACATACATGATATGATATATGGTGGTGTCTAGAAAGCAAATAAGTATATTTAAAATGTTGAATCCTTATGAGATCATGCCTTAGATATTATTGTAAAATGTGTCCAATGATGTATGAGCGATATAACTCATGTATTTAAAGAAACGAAAGTTTTTTATTTTTCTCCTTTCCTCATTATTACTGCATAAAGGCAGCAAACGTGGTTAATGCAGTACAAATATTATATCATAAGTTTAGCAAATGCATACCAATGAACCTACCCAACTATATTTGTAACATGCGTTTTTGGACAAGTTGATTTATGTTCACAATAAGGCTGTGCTTTGTAGGAGAATTATGTGAGCCACAGTGGTAGAAACTATATGAAGCCCTGGAGTCAAGATTTTCTTAATTTACCTGTAAATTTCAGCAGGTTAATTCCACAGACTGAGGTGGAGCATAGCAGGAAAAAAAATGTCTGGAATTATGGTATTTCTGGTAATAAAAGTAAATGGAGAAATCCAGAAATGCCATGCAGCACTAGCAACAAGGAACCTACAATAATCTTCAATGTCTGCACCTTTATACAGTTTTTTTTTCCTTTTTATTTTTAATCTCATTTTTTTTCCAGAAAAAAAAAAGTTACTTCAAGCTAATTGGATTTATTGTTTACTCAAAGAGAACAATCTTATGGTAGTCACTACCAGCTCTCTGGTCCCTCCCACTGGAGAGTAAACCTTACTGCATGTAGGTACTCAGAGTAAAGTTCTTGCTGATGGCAAAGAAGAGAAGAGAAGCAGATGAGGAGCACCAGTACAGATCACACTGTGTGGTTATTAGGGATCAATGCTCCTTCCAAATGCCTGCAAGCCTTTACAAAAGGCTTAGCCTGGCATCCACCAGATGTTGTAATGGGACCACAGGTGATGTGCAGCCTTTCAAGTAGACAGCCAAGTAGGAACATTTCAAAACACTGTATGACAAACACTATGGCTTCACTGGCTTTTGGAAAGGACTCACAAAATGACCTTCATATCATTTCAAATATAACTGACCAAGTATAATTAATTAAAGAGACAACCTGGGATCATGCACTATATATGAGACATTCACAGCAATACCCTCTTTTAGTTCAATTTTGGGATGTTAAGGTAGAGAAGCTTCTGTACATATTAAAAGTAGTGGATGCTTGATACAGGGAACTATTATAAAATACAATATGTTTGTTTTCTTCTGTCCTTGCTATCTCAGTAGTTTGTAAAGCCAAATGGTGCCTGAGTTAGTGGAATGGATATCATCACTTGACGTTTGCATTAACTAGGAAGGTCTGTATTGATTACTGCCTACTAATTAAAGAAACTAAAACAAAATAAGTGTTTTACTTGAACCTCATTCACGCAGCATACCTAAGCAACTGCTAATAAACCTTTCCATTGCTCTGAATTGTTTTCTAGATTTAAATCCTTTATATTTCCCAGTAATTGAACTGTTACAGGTAAATATTTAATATCTTAAAATCAATCTTTTGCCTGGTCAGGCAATAATATTGAACGTAACAGAAATTGTAACATACAGGTACCTGCTTTGGTTAAAATATGACATGTTAAAGGGTAAGATCTCTGGAAGTGTTTAAATCCATCGACAAGACAGCTTTCCTTTTCTAATTTTGCTCTTTTATTATGCTTCAAGTTTTAATTGTCATTTGATAAGAAGATAACATAACTACACAGAAAAGCACGTGTTTACAGTCAGAAACACATCAATCAGCATGTGCTTCTTGAGTAAAAAGACTAAGGATCTTCCTAAGCATATTTATTAAGATAAAAATAAGTTACCACCGATGTATTTTGGTGTTCCTCATTTTAAATATGAATAAATATGTAGATGCTTTCCACAGATCACCATAAGGTAGGAAAAGCCTTTCTTATTGGATAATTCTCCATCCCTTGGTCCCAGAAGCCTACTACAATGTTTTATGATGAAAATATGTCTATGTGGCAAGGTGCCATGAGACAATTGGGACTTCAAAGCATTCCAAACATTGTGCTACCAGGCTGTAGTTTGCATGGGAAGGCAACACACTCCTTAATCTGGAGTGATAGCAACGTGGAGGCCTTCCAGGAATATGGATGAAATCTTCATGGTATTTCATCTTCTCCTGGTGCTCCAGCTGCTTTGAACTATGTGTAAACACATCAGGTGGGGGAAAGGATGTGAATCCTTAGTGCTTCCTTTCCTTACCAGAATCTCATTATTGAGCAAGCTCCAGGTTGAAAACACAGTTATTACTGAACGCAAAGCATACACCATCTTTTGTAAGTTACTCATGCATTTATTGTTATTGGAACACTTACTGAATAGTGAGGCCTGGTTTTGCCACATAATAGCAACTGTGGGTGGAAAACAGCCTGCCCCCAGCTTGGCACCACATCACTGCCTTTAGGGTGTGCTGCAATAACCCACTTTGATGTCCAGCACCTAACTTAGGTAACTCCAAATGGAATATTCCAGCTGTGGATTGCTCTTTCTCCTGTGTTTCTACAGAAGTTTTACTTTCCCACAAAATTTAAAAATTGACATGCCTAGAAAATGTACATGTGCAGTAATTATAACTATGTATCTGTATACAAATATATATATATATATATATATATATATATATATATATATATATGTAACACACACGCTGTAGTCATTACTAGCCTTTCATAAACACACATACACACATATACAAATATTTGGATATATATGTGTGTGAAAGAGAGAGTGTATGTGATATATGTATGTACATGCACTTACAGATATAACTATATATGTATATATGGAACACATACATATATGTACACATATAGGTATGCATGTATGTGTGTATTTATGTGTATTGTGTTTGTACTTGGCAGAATCAGTTGTGTATAAAACAAATTTTCCTTTATACAATATTCAAATAAGTTATTAGACATTACCAATCATTATTCCTCTCCTTCTAATTTTTAAGCTCTCAGAATTGTGGTAACTGCAAGAGAACCTGCAAAAGCAGACATGGTGGGAGACTTCCTGAAAGGATAATACAGTTTGCTGTTTTTGTTTTGTGCTTTTGAGATGTTTATACATTTCTAAAGAGCATTATTGAGGACTTCTCCTTTCCAACTCAAGTACAAAAGTCTTAAGTGCACTCTTTCAAGAAATTACAAATAGTAATTCAGTTTGAGTCATAGCAGAAAACATCCAGTGGATGATTAAGTTATGATAACATTATTTAGAGTACTATGTAGTCTCACAGGCCAATATTTCTTCCCTAAGTCTTTGTTGTTATCTACTTCTGACTTTTTGCAAACTGCAATGCAAGAGACACTAGCCCATCTGGGATTCTGGGCTCTATGCGTTTTACCTTTTGTTTCAGTGTAATTTTCTGTGGCTGATTTTGTTTTGTGTTCCATTACCTTATTCCCCAACATGTGAGGTGCACATGCAATACTGTTGGGCAGGGACAAGATAGAGATATGAGGGAGAGCCTCAGAAAACCATGCCCAATCCTAGGATTGCTGGGTAGCAAAGATCAGTAGGGTTCGCATGATGACTACTGTGGGCTCAGAACACATCTGGATGTTTGATATTCATTATTAATTTGAACTCTATGCTTCAAGATACCAAATGGTATGTTCATTTGTTATTTGTCGAGGACAGGAGTTTGTGTGTGCTTATATATTCTTTTCCACAAAACAAACAAACAACAATCAATTAAATACTCCAGAAACTTAAGAATAAAATGTTTGAGGTAAGTAAGAGGACATGTGAACCTCCTATCTCTGGAGTTAGATAATGTTTCAGGCTTTGTGCAATATTCAGGCTTGATTTTTCATTTCTTATAAAAATAGTGAATACCCATTTAAAGCCAGATGTATCAGACCATCCTGGCAAAAAAAGAAAAAAAAAAAAAAAAAAAAAAAAAAAAAAAAAAAAAAAAAAAAAAAAAAAAAAAAAAAAAAAAAAAGGCTCCAAAAGGAAACAAAACAATACAATACAAAATAAAACCACAAATGAATCCTATAATCTGACTCAAAGACAACATCAAAACAACAACAAACACAAATACAACCAAAAGAAAAACGAGAAACTACACCATGAGTAGAGTTCAGTGTCTTCAATATATGATAAATTTATGGCCACATTTTATAATTTTCCCACATAAAGTACATATTCACGATGAAAGATTTTTACATTCACATACTAAGCATACAGAGTTACCAACTTTACTATGACAATCTCTGGCATCTATGACATGTATTTCGTCATTACACTCTTCCATTAAAACTTAGCCTTTTTCCTCTACTCCAATACTCTTGACTCTGCTTTCATGCCTGGCATATTTTACTTAACATTACGATCTTTGTCTTTATTTATTGTCTTATAACTGTTGTAGTTCTGTTTTCTCTACAGCTGTATAATATCCAATACTTCATTGTCTATGTTTAACAACTGACAGGCACCTGGGCTGACTCCATTACTCATATGTTTTGAGGAGCACAACGAGTTCTTGTATGTAGGCATCTCTATTGTTTCCTGACTTTCACTCTCTTGGTAATATATTAAAACAGACTACAACTAAATCAAATTATAATCTCCTTTTGATTTGGGGGAGACTTTTATCTTGGCTCCCCTTGTCATTGTACTTACTGGCTTATATTCAGAGTATATGGATTCCATTTCTTTCTTTCTCTCTCTCTTTCTTTTTTCAGTTTTTAAATTCCTTCCCTTTTTCCTTTCTCTCTCTCTTTCTTTTTTTGTTTCTTTTCTTTAATTAATTAATTAATTAATTAATTTACATTTCAAACACTATTCCATCTCCAGTCTTCTCTTCCAAGGTCCCTCTGCCCTATCCCCCCTATACAATCTCACCACATTTTTCTATATTATAATCATTCCACTTTAAGGATTATTTTTGTTGCTTTTTTATTTTTAATTTTAATTTTTTTTTTACAAAATGTGTGCTTTGTGCATGGCAAATTTGGTAAGCTGTAGATCACAGTAGACTTAGACAATTTTAAAGTAGATGATATAGGTATTGGGAACTGAGTTCTCGTTCTCTACAAGATTAGTTCAGATTTTAAGTCCTGGGCCATTCATAAGAGGATTTGATAGGGTCTCAGTATGTTTCTAATTTGTAAGTTTCCTGGAATAAATATCATGGGCCATTTATTCTTGAGATGTACCAGTTCAATTTGCCCACAAAGATTTTTTTTTTTTTTGTATTTTCTTTTGGTGTTAAGTATTTTTGAGCTCTTCATATATTACAGATAGTTATTGCTTTTAAAATGAATAGCTGAAAATATATTTTCTTTCATTCTAAAGGATATATCCTTTCAATTAATTACATCCTTTACTGAGCAGAACATCTGATGTGGTAAAATGCCATTATCAGTTCTTGCTACTATGTACTGAGCTATTGGGATCTGTGTCCTATTCAAGAAATCTTTGCCTATTTTTATATCATAAAGTTTGCTAATTGTTTCCATCTAATAGAAAAAAAACTCTGTAGATTATTTGGATTCATTTTATTGATCAAAAAAATTCTGAAGCTTCTATCTTAATAGACGTGTGCCAGTCATTACTGGAAGAATGGATTTTGAAGCCAGAACACTAGGTTTCAATCTATACACTTTGATAAACATTCAGTTCATTGAGATTAAGAACTTGATCACAGGAGCCATCATATCCAAAATAGAAACATTTGGACAGTATTTGGTGCTATAAAAAGAAATCAACAAATGTGGAACCCTTAGTCTATTGTCTAGCACCTAGACAGTTTCCAAATAAGGCAGATAGTACTGGCATAACTTAAAATATGAAAGCAAAGCTTTTCTGTTGATGTTACAAATTATATCCATTACAACTAATGATACTAAATTAAACAGTTAGAATATTTTCTTTGTGATTCTTCCATAAGTATTAAAAAACATAATTAGTGGGTAGAGGGAAAAAGCTAACATTCTTTCTCATTTAAAAGTTCCTGGCTATTGTTTCAGTTCTCAACTCTAGAGGGATTTAGTGTTTGTGTCCATAGCCTTTCTTCTTTTTTATCCTAAGTAATGTTCATTAGAGCTAAAGTCTCCGCTCTGTTCTTTTCACAGCCCCAAGTCAATGTGTTTTGTACTTCTACAGATTTCTTGCCCCACTCTGTGATGTATTTTGCTTTGTTCCTTGTCTTGCTTTTCCCTGTATTCTCCTACTTGTGTAAACCGTTTTTGTATAAGTCTTCCTAGCTTTGATATTTGCCTTTATCCAAGAGACTCTACTAACACATTCCAGAGATCTCTGACTTACATTGAATCTCAGTTCCTCTCCCAACTTTACCTCAGAGCTGTCACCCAGGGCCAGGTGATTATCATCTCCACAAGAACTGCTTCAATTACTTGCCAAGGGTTTTCCCCAGATAAAATCTATTGCTTTTTATACCCTACATGCAACTGCCAGAACTTTCTTAATAAAATACAGATTCTATCTAGCTGCCTATCTGTATAATGATCTCCCTGACTCAGGGGATGATATCTAAAGGTCATATGTTGTTTAGTGCTCAATTCCTAACACCATCGCTTCTTCACATTGGATTCTAGTTTTTTACTTAATACTTCTGAAAATATGGTGGCATTCTGTAGTCAAACTCTTGCTCAAGTTCTCTCACTAAAAACCATACATTTATGTCTTTTTCCAGATGTCAATGTCGAATAAATCCATCTGGTAACAGTAAGCAAGGCCCCCTTTTCTTTCCTCAAAACGTTAAGAAAATAAGTTCATTAAAATGCTTAGAATTGTTTGACTTCTAGATCAGCACGGAGAAAATGAGTTTAAAACACATGTAAATGGATATTTATAAAAATGAATGAAGAAATTGCATGTGTGTTTTTTAAAAGATATAAAATCAAAGCCACAAGTTGGGTATTCTGTATTTATGTGCTATCTGCTTGATGCTCATATGATCAGTAACTGCATGAACTTAATGCAGTGTACTTGACATTGGCATGATCAGAAGATGAAGGGGGTAAAAAGGCAAGTCAAAGTAAATGGAAAGTCTCAGTAGTGTGCAAGGTCTGCTGCTACAGATCGTGTCCTCATCACTCTCTAGCCCTTGTCTCTAAAGATGAATGAACATAAACTGTCCTTGTGCATGTGGTAGGAAAAAAAGAAAGTGCTTCAATTACAATGTTTATTACTTGTGGCTGTCTATTGTGCTTCCTTCATGTATCAACTGCATGTACGTTTTTAAAGTATTCCTACACCATGTAGTCTAAGTATCCATCCATCCACTTGTACATTCCACAGTGTCCATATGCTGTGGACAACCAAAAATCACTTGCTGATTTAATGAGGTTAGTTTGAACTATCCAACAGTATTCCTGACAATTGTACCTTTTTCATTCTTCTTTATTGATATTGAGGTCAGAAATATAGCAACAGTTGCAGAGATTAATTTAGATGATTCTATATTTAACAACTAATTAACTTTCATCAAAATTAGTTGATAAAACACTAAGATTATATTAAGATAATTATAACTTTTTATATAATTTCTATAAAATAAGGGTAATGAAGCGAAGTGGCTATTGAAATGAATGAATAATTAATAGACCACTATTCTTTATAATAATAGTAATACAATGACAGCATCTAATGTAAATATTTCCCTTGGAGAAATAACACACTAACCATGTTGAGAGTAAGTGAGTAATTTGAATTTGCCATTATTTTAATATTCTAATATAAGTATGCTATATTGTGAAAATCAAGTCTTTAATTTCTTTTTGGATAAAGAATTGCCTGAACCTTAGTATGGCTTCAAATTCACAATATACATGGGCATGACTTTGAACTCTTACTGTAATTATAGACATGGACAACCAAACCAATATTTTTTGGCCTATTTTTTTTTTTCTCCAGGTCTATTCCTAAAAGCCAGTGTGAGTGTAACCTCATCTTCTGCATACTCCACCATCCAGCTACTTCTAGCAGTATAAGATAATTAAAAGTTATGATTCAGATACAGGGGTGCAGTTTCACCAAGCTACAATGTTTGTTTGAAGGAGATTAATGATAAACAAAATCAAACATATCAGGACAATTATTTATAATACAGACCCTAAATTTTTCATATAATGTGAAATTTCAGAGTATAGTTTTTGACAAATGCTAAAATAAAAGATCTAGGTCTGGGCTTATGTAGTGATAAAGAAAGGTATACAAACTGTAAAAAGGGAGCACAAAAACAGGCAGAGAACAAACCTCACTAGCCAAGTAGCCCAGCTAAACTGGCAATATGTAGGTTCAGTGAGAGACTCAAACTCAAAAACTAGGTGAAGAGGAAGATATTGGATATTCATCTATCGGTTCCCCATATGTGCATGAGTTTCTGCACCTGCACAGATCTACATACACAACAATATTAATCATACACTCATTTATTCTGGTGAAGAAAACACCATATGAACACTAGAAAGCCTGGAAGCTCACCCCGAAAACATCATATAAGTTAAACTGCTATTTTGCTCTTCAGACAATTCTACATACATGTTTTCATTTCATATGTGCCAAGAATTTTTCTATACATGCAAATAGGTGTTGTATCTTTTAATTACAAGTGTTTTGTTATAATATTACTTACATAGCAAATGGACAAACAATTTAAGTAGATTAACTCAATGGATTTTACCAATTTTACAGATATCAACAACCATCAACCATATTGGTTTTAGAATACTTTTTATCACCTTATCCTCAGCTGATTGTGGTCCTTTCCCTCTGCTATACCTATACAACCACTTTGTACCCTTTAGTCATCATAGGAATTGAATCAGAACAAGTGTTTAGTGACTGAATCCTATTCTTCATCAGGCTTCAAATGTTTATTCTCACTGCAGCATCTAGCAGGACTCCATTCCTTTTTTATGTGCAAACAGTATTCCCTTGGAGACACATGACTTTGTTTATCTATGCATCATTGAGGATATCTGAGTTGTTTATATCTTCTGGCTACAGTACAGACCACTGATTAACATTCTTATCCATGTTTCTGTATGATGTGTTCATGATTCTTGGGTATATGACTCAGAGTAGAGTTATTGGGCTATATGGGGGTGCTTTCTTTTTGATACACAGTAACCTTCCATAATCACTCACTGCAGGGAGGCTGGGATGATGTGGTTAGTACAGAGCATGTTTGCTTCCACTACAACAGTTCTGTAAGGCCTTCCAATTCCAAAACTCCTATCTTCTGAAATATGTTGATCCCATGTTAGATTCAGTCACTAAACACTTGTTCTGATTCAATTCCTATGATGACTAAAGGGTACAAAGTGGTTGTATAGGTATAGCAGAGGGAAAGGACCACAATCAGCTGAGGATAAGGTGATAAAAAGTATTCTAAAACCATGTATATTTGCATGTATAGAAAAATTCTTGGCACATATGAAATGGGCATTCAACCTCATTTTCGGGAGGTTACTTTTTTTAGCCTTTTCTAAAGTTTCCTTACTCTCATGTACCAAGCAGCTAGATAAATTGATCTCAAAATTGAAAATCTCAGAATGCATTCTGGGAAAGTCACTGTGGCCTGGAAGGTCAGGTTAGATTCAGGCTACATAGAATCTTCCAGTGCACTAAGGGTTGGAATATAGTAGCAGTAGAGTCCTTACTGTAGAACCCAGGGATAGGTTAATATCCTATCCAAGAGAGAGAGATTTAAATGTCAAGAGAGATTTAAATGTACAGATAAAAATAGGAAATTATCAACAATTTTGTAATAGAAATGTTTTGACATGTAAAGCTGTGTCCACATAATCACCGGAAGTAGTAATTGATGAAGAAAATGAAGAGGAGACGATCAAAGAGGATAGTTTGAAGGAAAAAAAAAATGACCATGCCTTTCTTACTTCAAATATAGAGATAAGAGGCCAGGAGGTACTACATAACAATGGTTCTTAAATCTGGAAGAGACAAAGCCATAATGCTCTGAGAGGACTTCCAGAAAAGGATCTGTCTTACCAAACCTCATTGAACTCCAAGGAGACCACTTCAGCACTGTTATCTCCATAAGCTAATGGTAAGGACACTCTTTTGGTATAGTAGCAAGGGAAGCTGGCCCATGTGTTTCTTTTCTTTGTCTTTTCAGTATATTCTGTTTTAGCACAGGCTTACTACTTATACACTGTGCCAAGAGTACATGCTTTTCTTATAAAACAAAAATCATGTGTCACATTTGATCTCGGTGCTATAACACAGCATAAACCTCTGGGGCAGGCAGCCAAAACTAGTATGTTTACATAAAGAGGATTAGAAGAAATAATCTCTGATTTAGCACCAAAGAAAGGTAGTTCTGAGAAATCTGTGAAGCTTTAGAACCACCCTACACTCACCATCAGCTGCCTGCAAATCAATTTCTCTATTCTCTGCACACGAAACTATTTCTCAGTTTCTAATGTTGAGGAAAGTCATCCCATCACTCTTCTCTCAATTCCATCTCCTAAAGATTACACAAATGAAAACAAACAAACAAACACAACAACAAACAACTTTGTCTCGAAATAACTTTTAGCCTTTTCCTGGGCCTCTTGGTTTATGCTTTTGAAATATACTGTGGCAATATCAGAGTTGATATTACAACCATCTTTTACTGGTTAAGAATTTAATTTAAAGGCTGGGGAGGTGTCTCAGTGGTTAACAATATACATCACTGTGGCAGACAGAGGACCTGAGTTCAATTTCCAGCGTCCACACTAAGCTGCTTACAATCAGTCACCTATAACTCTCCATCAGAAATATCCTGTACTGCTGGCATCACGTCACTCACCTGACCTTACTTCATACATACAAACACATAAATAAGATAAACTAAGTAAAAATTTTCAAAACATCAAATCCTTTTGGTTTGCCCGCCCTCCATTCCTGTATTATTTTAAGCACCTGTGTATGCAAAAGTTGTTCTCTTCTGGAATACGACTAATGTTCTCACCTGTTTTATTTCATTGTTTACTTCTTTTGCTTGTTTTGTTTTTCTAATGCTGTATTCCATATTGGGAAAATAATTGTAAAATTAGCTAAAAGTATATAAAATAAGGTTTAAAGGTGGTAACATAACAATTATATAAGATAGTACTACATCCTATAAACAATTGTAAATAAATTTTATCATCAAATTTTTTTCATTAAAAAAATAAAAATCATGTTGTATGCAAATTTTCATTAATTTAAGTAATATTTTTCACTTAAAACATTAATTTTCTGCTGTATTCAACAAATAAAGCAGAAAGTAATTATTCCTGCAACATACCATTGACAGTTTTCAAAGCAGACATGATAGAAAGTGTTGGAATACTAAATATTCTGGGAAAGATTCAAAGCTTCCATTAAAGTCTGCTCTAAATGCTGCTTTTATTTTCTCAGATGATGGGTTGAGATGTGAGCAGTATCCAAGCTGTGTGAATACACTACAAAGGCTGAGGCCGGAATGTTCCCTTCTCTGTTCTAACTATCCCTATCCCTAAGACTGGAAACTTCTAGCTTCCTTACAATCTTATATTTTAAGACTATTGATTCAATTTTGCTTCACTTGGCTTCTGACTGAATTGCTCTCCTTGGTTTCATAGTAACTTTGGCAATATGATCTAGTTTTCTGGCTTCTTCTCATCTCTGGCTCATTCTGTCTACTTCTGTGTTTAGCTTGTGTTTAGCTCAGTAACATGTCTCTATAAAATTGTCCTGGTAAAACTGCCATACACACACACATTACCTTTGCTGTCTCTTGATGCTCTGAAATAGTCTTTTCCTTGTGTTGTTCTCATGTGAGTTAGTTATAACCTATCTTTGACTTTTCCTGTAAATCACTCTAATTTGTCACTTTGTCAATTAGAAGTCACTTGCAAACATGGCTGCTTCCTTTTGTAAACTAACCTCACCTTCATTGATGGGGATTAAAGGTGTTCACTAAGGGTGTGTCTGCATTCCAGTGAGATCATATAAACACAGAAGGTCTTTGGATATGATTGCTTGCTTAGAGTAGCCATGTTGCAGGATTAAAATTTCTCTACTGCCTGCTTTGTATCAGAGTATGAAAATGGTAAAATTTGTCTTTTATATGCCAAAGGAAAGACACATTTATGTCCATTTGTAAAATATGACATCAACAAGCAGTAGATTCATTCACCATCCATCACAGCATTTGAAATTTGCTTCTGAGTCTGGCTCTAGCACAGATTTCTGCTGTTTTGTTTAAGTTAAAACAAATGTATTCAAGCATAAATGGTAAAAGCTAATGTAAGCTTGCTTTGTGCTGGTAGTCTCTATAAGCATGCATTAGTATACTTGACATAATTGACTGTGAGTAAGGAAGTTATAATACGTTACTTCTGAAAGCCTTATAGAAGACAAGTTTTAACAGTAAAACAGTGGTATGAAACAGTATCACAAAATATGATGTGTACAAGGTAATACTTCTTGTCAATTATTATAGAGCTTCTATGAGACAAAATATATAACTACAATATTCCCCAATACAATGCTCCCTTGTGAAACTGATACGCTGGAGGGAAGGAGACCTTCTGTGGACCACTATAGCATCCTCTTTTGTATTGTTGGTCTTGTGGGGTTTGTATTGTGACTCTTAGTCAGTCTTGGTCTTAGCTTCTGGCATCATGCATGCCTGTTTCCTGTGTGACTAGCCATCTGTGCAAATGGGATGCAGTGTGATTTTAAAACTGTCTGGGAGTGAAATTCGGTTACAAGGTAGGAACTGCTAATAGGAGTGAGCAAATGGAACAAAAGGGTGTTGAAAAGAGAAACCATAAGCCAGCTTTACTTAACAACCTTGTTTCAACATGAAATTATCCTACTGCTGCTATATTTTTTTTTTTTACTTTTACATTTTAATTGTAAAGTCTATGCATGCGTGTGCCTACTTGAGTTATGTGTATCACATGCATGGGGGTGCCTATGGGAGCCAGGTAAAGTACTGCAGTTACAGCAGTTGTGAGCTACACGGCAATGATAAGGGAAAAATAACCCAGGTGTTCTGTAAGAGAACAAGTGTTCTTGAGTTCTATTTTCAGTTCCAGTGGCTAAAACGAAGCAGTTTTCCTGTTGCTAGTCTACGTGTGAGTCGGAGCACTGCCTAGGTTTCATGCCTAAATATACTAGGCCCACAATCAAGGGATGGGTGTGCATATTTGCTTTTTCCAAATCATAGAACACTCTATTGAGAAACTGTTCTCCTCTCTAAGAAAACTGCATGTGTTTAAAGCACAAAACAATTATGACTCTATTTGTTGAATTGTAGTTGAAACTGGTTTCATAGCATTGCTAATGAATCATCTAAGAAAGTCTTTTAAGAAAATCACTGGTCTCTTACTCTATCATCCTAACACAAAACCGAGGACTCACCCGTTCCACAACTGTTTATGAAGAAAAAAAATTAAGAGAGAAATATTTACAGACAATACTGGCTGCTGAAATAAAATTTGCAGTAGTGTATACAATGAGGCAATTTAGAACTGATCTGTGAGAGGAGAAGGAAGAATGACACAGCTTAATAGGCATCAACACTGATAGACACTAACATCACTACCTCTCTGGCATCATAAACATTTTAATCAACCTGACTAATTCTGTCTTTCAAGAAGTATACTTTGATTTGGGGATTCTTATATATAAAATTAATATTAATTCTGAAAATAGCAGCAGGAGTTGCATCTGATTGCATAGAGAAGTACCAAAATGAATATTTAATGTGCTGTCCACTTAAGATACTCTAAATATAATTACTGGCATTTGTCCAGCTAAAGAAAAAAGAGTGGGAGAGGAAACTGCACAATGCTTATTTTAATTAGGTAAAATTATGTGGTTCAATGAAGCATGACAGTCTGCATAATGAGAGGACAGGCCCATGTTTATAGGAGAATTATTGGTGATGAAAATGTGGGCACTATGCTTACCTGATAGCCACTATTTTATCTTTCATTCATAATTCCTTGCAGTGTTTTTAATGTGTAAATCAATAACAAGAATGATTAATTAGAGTAAAACTGGAGAAGTCTTCTTATATTTTAAGTTCAAGAGTGATGATGGACATCAGAATATGTCTGAGGAATGTCCAAAGCATTAGCCATAGCAGTGACTATTCCTTCCTTCCCAAATGATAACTATATGCACATAAATGTAAACACTATACACAAAATGCCTGTGTATGTACATGTCTATGTGTTCCTTAAGAGAGCAAGAAAGATGGTTTCTGGCAGAAGAATCTGAACGTATAAAAGGGCATTTGTGGCATAAATTTAACTTCAAAATAATAATCAGATTCATTTCTAGTGGCCCGAGGGAAGATACTTTTTGAAACACGCACTGAAGATTTATGACTTCCATTTTAAATTTGATTTGATATAATTTATATTAAGTTATCACTTGTGTGTGCTTCCTTTCCATATTCAGACAGCACCATTATAAAGCATTTTTAAAAGACTAAATGGAGAAAAGAAAGAGATGTTAGATGATGCCCACTGGATTATAATTTCATATTTTCCTTATTTCCCTATTTGAATGATTATTTCATAGGTTTCACTCCATGTATACTTTGAATTAAGGTAAAAATTAATCATAATCAATACTTTATAAATACAGCTGTTTGGGGATGTTATTAAAATTTAAAGAGAATGAAATATTTCCTAAATATCACAAAACTTATGTTTTTAAAAAGCCTAGTATATACATAAATACAACATAGTAAGCTAAAATTATGAACACTGCTAAATTGTAAACAAAACAGAAATGGATCTAAAACTATGGGGGAAATGAAGGAGAATAATGGATGTAGAAAATAGATCAAATAAAAGTTAGGAAATGTCTAAAGAGCATTAGCTTTCAAGATGTCATAGATCAAGATAATTTAGGTTCACTGCATCTCAAAATCAACACAATTAATAAAAAGATTTTTAAATTTATTTTAGTTTTCATGAGTGCTCTGCCTGGATGCAGTGTATGCACACTGTGTATGCCGTCCCCCTAGCGAGCAGACAATGCCAGGGAGAAGTGTGGAACTGGAGCTGTAGAATGTTTGTATGTTGTCGTGTTGGTGCTAGGAATCAAACCTGGCTCCGTGTAAGTGCAGCCAGTGCTTCTAACAGCGAATGAAAAGTGAGATTAAGTGAGATTAAGTGAGATTAAGAAAAACCAAAAAAAAAAAAATCCAAAAATATATAAATGCAATAAAAAAAAAACCAATTTCAATAGTTTATAGGGAAATTTTGTGGGAATACAGTCAAATGAGAGGCGCCACATCTGCGATTTATACCCCTGAGAAACTATTGCAAAATTAAGCAAGATAATTGATATTCAAAACTAACAAAAAAATATACAGAAAGAAAGAAAAAACTCAAGAAAAAGATGAAAAAATTCTTTATCCATGTATTGAAATGGTCTCCAAGACACATGGGGAAAATATCTCAGATAGACTAAAGGTGAGCCCTTATAAAACAATTAATTTCACTGATTGTAAAACAATTAAATATCACTGGCAAATAACAAATACTTAAGTATTGGTAAGATTATGCTTGTACTCAAACACACACACACAAAACCACCACAAAATACTGTACTCAATTTTCTTCTAATTATAATTCCAGGGTCATATCATATTTAGCTAACAATTGATTTTATGATTGAGCATACACCTCCAATTCTATCGCCTGCGGAAGCTGAAACAGGAGAATTTTCATTTCCAACCTAACCTGGGCTATATAATAAAGACTCGTCTTAAAGAAAACAAATCAAATAAAACAATTATTAATCCTGATTAAAGAAGAATATGGGAAAGCTATTTTAGAATAAATAGATAACCATAAATTATTCATCTGTGAACTGTATTCTGTCTTATAAAAACAACATTAGAGATATAATGTTAAAGAAATACTGTTATTTTATAGTTTAAGCACTTATAATCTTATTTACTTTCTATATAATATTGTATTGGTATATTATAAAATATGGACTTCAAATTAGGTTATAAGAGAAAACTAAATTTGATTGTTATAAGGGATTATTGAAGTTTCCTGTAAATAAATTTATTTTAGATTGTGATGTAATAGAAATGAGCAGTTTATCATCCATAGCTCTAGACAGTGTTAGTAATTGCAAGTCACAGATGCCTGTCAGCCCACTGACTGAACATAATTACATTGTAATATATATGTATAATATGCATGTATTCATGGACACATTCCATGATAGACACCTATATAATGTATCAGAACTCTCTAAGAATGTTCATTTTGCTAACTTGGCACTAGAATGAAGAATTCATCAATAAGGAAAATGAACAGCATAAAAATGTGCAACCTACATTTTTCTTTTTTGAAGTTGTTGGCTTACCTAATCCTTAGAATAACCTGGCTTTCTGTTAAAAACACCAAGTCTTTAAATAGAAAATACATTAAAATATCCTGTACTACCTTGAGTTCGGCTTTAATTTAGACTCGGGTAAAATATGACAAGTTCTTATGAAATACTATAAAAGTATTTCTTAGGTACTATCGAGGTTTTCTGGGGAACCCATGAGAAACCCATCTTGTTGATTCAGTTACTGATTCTAGACATTACAGGTAACATGGCTCCTAGAGAAATAAGTTGGAAACATATAGCCTTGACTATAATTTCTACCTGCTCAAATCTTCCAATTAGGAATATAATTTCTCATAATGGTAATAACATTGTACAAAAACTACATCCAAAGGAAACCTAAGAGGATTGCTTATTCCTTACAACCTAAAAGTCATTATTATATACACTGTTTTCTTAGAACCTCAATCACAACAGGCTATTTTTAATAACTATTTAAAATTTATTCCAATAAAATTAAGCCATTGGGCTAGCATAGCTTTGACTACTGATGTCCTCCTAATATTGGAAATCTGAATAGAGTTAAACACAACATCCATCAGGTGAATAAACAGTAACAAAACAAAAACAAACAAACAAAAATACTTTATTACTACCCACAATATGCACGGTGACATAACACTGTTGGTACAGTGCTTGCCCAGTAATTTATAGCCTCGCTTCTGGGCATCAGCACAAATGGATGACACCAGGGAAGGTGCTTTTCTAGAAATATTGTCACGTGATCTTCTGAAGTACACTCTGCTTGCTAGTTTTTCCTGCTTGGCTCCTTTTGTGTGACTCCTCTCCTGAATCTGATGGTGGGTCTTGTGAGCAAGGAACGATTTAGCTGTGGTCTTTCTGAGTGGGATTCCCCAGCAAAACACAGTATATTCAGGAGACGGTTCAGCCAGCTGCTCCAGTCAGTGCAGGAACCATGAACTGGATTTCAATGAGATTCCAACATATAGGAAAAGAATATTTGAATATTTTTTCTGTACAGCACTGGGAAAGGAGTAACTGACTTCCATTCCACAGCTTGGCTTCTTTCAATGAAGAGGAGAAATAATACCCAGCTAGCGAATTGAGTGACCCCTTACTTAAGTTCAGCCTACCCCTCCTGCCATTCCTGTGTAGGGTCCTTAACAATGTCCTCTTCTTGACCTGACCTGGGGCAGTCACTGAATGGAAGTTCTGGGCAGTTTAGCAGTTTAGCAGGTCTGCCTTGCTCCAGGATTCCTCCGGGGAAAGCCTGCATTCACCAGCTCTAAGAACAAGACCCTTTTCATAACCTCAATTATCACAAGGTCAATATATCACCGTATGTTTGCTAGTGGCACTTGGACTGCCTCGCAGCAGCTAGGACTGAAAGAGGCTCTGCGTCCCTTTGAATCAGCCAAGAGTGTCTGTCCCTTACTGAGAGTGGACACAGGGCAATTTTTCTGATAATTGACATTTTGAGCCACTAGTCCCAGGCCTGATTACAACAAATTAAGTGTGATTTAGATTAAACCATATTAATAAGTCACAGGGATCCCTGTCAATGTTATGTGTGTATGTAGTTTTTACAGAAAGAAAGAAAAATTAATTGTTGACCAAAGACCTCATTTGTCTTATCTTTGTTCATTTTACTTTTAAAGAGCATTATTATATTTCTTTTTTTTTTTTTTGGTTTTTTTTTTTTGCATTATTATATTTCAAATGCATGCATTTAGGTTTGCTCTGAGATTCATGCCTAAGAATTAAAGCTGTCTACATTGTCAATGGATTGATGATACCTCAATATTTTCATTGTTTTCTAGTGTCCTGAAATTTTCCAGCAGGTCAAAACATGGTATAAAGAGATTATTAAGAGAAAATGAAGGAAGTAATCCAGTTAGATTAAAAACCATGCCTAGGTTAGTGTATACCACTGTAGAAAGCTTCAAATCAGAAGAGAAAACAAAACCAAGTGATTAAGTTAAAGTCTCATGGAAACATATTGCAGAGACAAATGCGCTGTGGTCACATCCACTTGAACATTTATAATGTATTATAAACAGACACGATTTATGCATTAGGGAAGTCCCGTTTGATCTCCCTTGAGAATGGCAAGACCTTCCTGGCAATTGCTTTAGTTTGACAGAAGTTTTGGAGGAAATCCATTTAAGCACACAGAGAATCAGGAGCTATCATTTTGAAATAATTTATTCTGAAAAGAAAGGAGAAAGCTTACCAAGGATGGCTTAAGGATTTAAACAGAGGCATTTTCTAATGCTGGTGTGACTCATGATTCTGTTCATGCCTAGAAGCTCTACAAACCCTTGGCAAATTTTAATTGTTGAATGCAGAATTTTTTCTTAGGAAGTACACAAATCAAATACAGGTCTCCCTTGATTTTAGCATGTCAGTCTTCATACAAAACAGTATAATAATGTTACTTGGTTTACAAAACTCTTAGTCTTATCTACATATTATCTTGTTGTCTTAGGTATCTCCTCTGCTAGACAGAGAGAAACTGGTACATAACCAGCACAGGTTTATGTCAGATGATACCTCTCATATCTTGAAATATGTCTATCTAGCATAGAACAGCAGTTGGCATTTGTAATACAAATGAATACTTAAAGTTTGGAAAAGTCACGAAAGAAAGAAAAGACATTAACAGTTAATGTACAGAGTATAAGGCAACAAAAAGCTGATGATATTTGTTTTTTGTGATTCCAGAGAATTGTTGGTGTAGGATTTGATGCTTTGTCATTCTAAGACTATAGTGATCAAATTAAATATTTAAAGAAACAGTACTGATAATACAAGCTTGTTTGTGTAACAGAACAATCAGTTTTGAATTTTATCAAGCTTTTAGGTATTCTACCTATATGAATTCATTTTGGAAAAAGCACATGTGAAAATTAATATGTTTTCAATTCTTGTCATGTAAATGAACTTCAGTTTTAAGGGTAGACCCCATGAAAATAATTCTCTATATCAAAATCACATTAACTCTATTTTCACAAATTGATTCCCCTAGGTACCATATCATACATGACAGTGTGTAGGTTAGGCTATCTTAAAATTGATAATCTTAGAAGCTAGGCTTGCATAAATATTCCACCAAGCCTATATATATATATATATATATATATATATATATATATATATATCATTTAGATGTTTAAGAAAAAAAGTTATTGATAGTTTTATTTTCAGAAGTTACTGCCATATAGATTACTTGATTTAACTCTCAAAACTGTGAATGGAACAAGATATGAGAAAAGAAAACTTATTATTAAAAGATAACCATACTACTAGAGATGATAGATAGATACATAGATAGATACATAGATACATAGATACATAGATGTGCTTCATGTGTATGGTAGAGAGTATATATAGAAAGAAGATTACAGTACGGAAACAACAAAATTATGGGAGAGGAAGAGAAATAGATAATAGGAACACACTTTCATTCATGCATTATGAGAAAATTCATGCATGCCTATATGCATACAAATAAAATTATTGAGAGGGATCAAAAGAGAGGAGGATGTAAACTAAAACAGATACATACAGGAAGATAACAGAAGTTAAAGTTAAAAGATGAAGGATGAGTGGAAGAAAGAAAATGGATAAGATTAGTTACAGATGATAGGTGATTAGATAGGTAGATGATCGATGATATAGATTAATAGACATCATTCGATCTTTGAGTAAGCTTATCAGCAGCAGGTATAGACAGAAAGAGAAACAGAGGCACAGGCATCTTTCAAGTGCCTTTAGACAGATGTGATTAAGTATTTCAAAAGGACTTGGAAAGCTTTGCCAGAGATTACATTTTCAAATTAACAGCTAAGGGAGAATTATTCAATGTCACATATGCATAAGAGAATGTGTGAACACAACATGATTTTCCCAGTAGGTTCTCAGACACTGAGAATCACACAAGTCTCCTAGTCTTAAAAAACAACAGCAAGGATGAAATACTTGAAGACTTCCAGGAGCCTGCACTTAATAGGCATCACTAAAGCTGTATGTCTTCTGTGATAGACCATATTGCAATTGTTTTGAGTCATGTTTTTATTTTTGAGGGCTAAGAAATTTCTCAAATAGATTAAAAACTCACATTTTATGATAAGCACATAAGAGACTAAATCCTTGACCCTAAAAGTCATTAAGAGCAATTTTAAAATTTGAACAATAGGATATAGAGAGCTAACATTTAAAATAGTTCTGTCTCTATTTGAGTTTATCAAAGAGATGATTTAGCTGTAATATTTATTATCAGATATAAAACTATATTTACTGTCATAAAGAAGCTCACCATGGCATTTTTAATTTTCTGAAAAGCTTAATGTATTCAAAATTATCTATGTCCATGTACTGCCTAAAACTACCTTGATATCTTCAGTTACTGCTTCCTTGCTGGCTTTCTTTGAAGCTAATGCACATTAGAATGCCTTGAAATAGAAGCTCCATCCAGAGTTTAGTTGTTTCCTTGAACAAATTATCTAAACACTTGTTTCAAAATCATAGGGCAAAACACTACTAAACCCTTGCTTAGTTGTAATAATAAAAACATTTTTTTTATGCAATGTCATTAATGCAACTTCTTTTTTTCCAAAAATTTATTAGATGTTTTCTTAATTTACATTTCAAATGTTATCCCAAAAGTTCCCTATGCCCCCGCCCTGCTCCCCCACCCCACCCACTCCCACTTCTTAGCCCTGGTGTTCCCCTGTATTGGGGCATATTAAGCTTGCAATACCAAAGGGCCTCTCTTCCTAACTAGCCGACTAGGCCATCTTCTGCTACATATGCAGCTAGAGACAGGAGCTCTGGTGGTTCCGGTTAGTTCATATTGTTGTTCCCCTTATAGGGTTGAAGACCCCTGTAGCTCCTGTGGTACTTTCTCTAGCTTCTCCAGGGGGACCTGTGTTCTATGCTATAAATGACTGTGAGCATCCAGTTCTGTATTTGCCAGGCACTGGCATAGCCTCATACAAGACAGCTATATCAGGGTCCCTTCAGCAAACTCTTACTGTCCTATGCAATAGTGGCTGAGTTTGGTGACTAATTATGGGATGGATCCCTGGGGAATGCTTTACAAAGGGTTCTTATTATCATTGCTGTGTGCTGACTAATGCTTGTGATAAACACATTTTATTTGGAATGGTGTGATGCCTTATATTAGAAAATAATGTTCATTTGTAATGTAAGCATGAAACTGAGTTTGATCCCCAAGAAGCCTCCATAAAAGACTTGGCACAGTAGTCCTATACCTAAAATCTTATTGCTGGGTCTGGGGACAAAGACAGAAAGATCCTTGAAGCATGGTGGTCACCCAATATGGCAGAATTAGTGAACTCCAGACTCTATGAAAAAATTGTGCTTCAAAAACTAATTTGAAACCATGTAATTAATATTGATCTCTTGTCTCTACATATATACATATACACATACATACAAATACACATACTGCATTGCCTTCAATTGCTGTTTGCTTGACTAATGCATTTATCAGGAATAGCTATAACACTTCACTTTCACAAACAGCTGTGATAAAAACACAGCTGTAAGGTCTTGACATCAAGAGCAGTTAGAACAGCTACTTTCATGTGCTCTTGTTGACAAAAATTTAAAATACGTTCTGTCATTATTTTACTTAAGAATACTACCATTCATCTAGTTTATTGTATCAAAAATGTAAAATCATCAAAAATATAATAAAAAACAGTAAGAAATCACATTCATTTGTTGTGAATAGTCTTTGTTATGAATAAGTTAGGAAAACTAAACACAATTTACAAATGATATTTATCAACATATCTCCATAACATGTACACACATACTTAGTTTCTTTGGGTTATTGTGATCTGCCTTTGGCAAATTTTGGTCTGCATCAAGTGATTTTTCAGAATCTGTGTATTACAATAAACCCTAAGTACATGTTATTGAAGCTGCCATCACATTTTCATGATGTATATAACAAGCAATGTAGAAAATCAAAATACCACACATTAGAAAACACACAATGTTCTTCCCAAATATTTGCTTGTGGAAGACTTCCTTTCCTATTGTGGATCTAGTCATTGAGAAGTGATGGGCTCCTGATGCTCTGACCTAGTGGGTTAATAGATTGATAGATATATAGCTGAACGGCTTTTGGAAAGGTGATAGAAATTTTAATAGGGACTTCTAGGGGGAAAAGTGAATGACTGGGGGACATGTTTTTTCACCTATTAGTCATCTGGCCCTCTCCCTCTCCCTTTCTCCCTCTCCCTGGGTGTCTCCTCCCTTTCCCTCTCTTTACTTTCATCTCACAACTCCTCTCCCAAATCACTCTGTGCTCCTTCCCTTCTTCACAGCCTTTCATTTTTTCCTCCTTCACCTTCATGAACACTGTGTGGCAAGCAACTTTATTCTCCTACCCTTTTCCTCCATTATGATGTACCCCATCCCAGGACATGGAAGAAACAAAGCCAGCCAACTATTGAAGGAAACCTTTGTAAACATCCACTAATAAAATTTTGTCTTTTTTCAGGGTGTTTCTGTCAAGTACTTTTGTAATAATGGTAAGATGTCTGTTTCCTCTATTTATAAGGTACTAAAGCAATTATTTTCAAGAACCAGAACATTGTCAAATTTTAAATGATATGCAGAAATGCTTGTATTAAAAAGAAAAAAAATAGTGTGATCTTATGTTGTCCAGTTTGTTCAGTTATTTTTTTAGTTGAGTCAATAGACATATAGCAAGTCTGACATGGATAGGAAGACCCTTCCATGTACAGAAGTACACTACAGAAGTGGTGGCTTGTCTTTTAATATTTTTGAATTGTGAATATTCATACCTTTCTTCTTTATTATATTGGAAACACTACTGAGGAAAGAAAGGTAGGTACTGGAAAATGGTGTGGGATAATCAATGTTGACTTAATTGCTTACCCAATATTATAGAAACTGCTAACAAAGGCTCTATGGGAAGCTAACATCAATTACCTGCTATCTCCTATACTCTACACCTCTGGGTAATTCTATTGGACATAGATTTTAAGCTCAACTGAGCTAGACCTTTGTAAAGAGACACAAACACTATGGTTCATAACTGTGGATTACTGACTTTACTGAATCAAGATCAATACATACACTGTCTGTATCAAGCAGGAGGAGGAGTTTCAACAGAGAGAACAGCAGACAACAAACTGCCTGAAGTACAGTTGCAGCTGGGTGCCATCCCTATTAAGCAGGCTGCTTTTCTATCTTGGGGTGATATTACAGTGTGAAGAGAGTTGCTTACATTATACTTGCATTTTCCTAAGTGGGTTCTATTTTCATTCATTCATATATATATATATATATATATATATATGATGAGGAATCCTGACTGGCACAAATATACAAGAGGAAATCAATGCACATGGAATCATGAAAGCCAGACACATAATGTATTAAATACAAAAAGGATTGGCATCATCAGAGCTTCAAATGCAATCCAAAGTTATCAACTAGCTTTAAAATATGGAATCTGGCAGCAGTATTCAGGATTGATTAGTAGAAGACTTTAAAACTATGTAAGTTGATGCAGAGCTTTATTAAGTTTCTGAAGAACTGGGTGTGTTAAAGAATTTATACTTAGCATACAAGAACAAATCAGCCACGTAGATCTCATTGCAGCATAGCAGGTAATTTCCACTATATCATAGACAATAATATATTACATTTGCTCAATATTTTAAAATAGTCAGACTTGCCAAATTNACTTTAAAACTATGTAAGTTGATGCAGAGCTTTATTAAGTTTCTGAAGAACTGGGTGTGTTAAAGAATTTATACTTAGCATACAAGAACAAATCAGCCACGTAGATCTCATTGCAGCATAGCAGGTAATTTCCACTATATCATAGACAATAATATATTACATTTGCTCAATATTTTAAAATAGTCAGACTTGCCAAATTTCCTTAGAACAATTTCGTGGATGTTATTAAGAACCAACTTTGTATTATCTACTCAGCCAAGATTTACACTCAGCTCTCTGGTTCTAAGCATTATGTTACACTCTTTTTCAGTATTTTGGAATAAGATATTATTTGGTTATATGTTTATCCTATATGACAAAAATCAACAGTCCATGTTCTCTGAGAAGTCCATTATGAGCACAGCATAATTTATACAGAACATTTTTTTCAAAACAATTTTGGCATATTTTTCAGTCATTCAAATCATAGAGTGACTCAATATAACTATTTCAAAGAATTTTCAAGTACAATTATCACTCATAATTATCACATTTTTACATGCAGGATAGCATTTATAAAGAGAAACACTTGAATAGACTTATTTCAATAAGGTTTTTTAAAGATCATCAAGAACCCAAAGTGAGACCAATAATACAGAGCAACAGGTGCTTTAGCTAGTAAAACAAAGAGTCCAGAAAACAACAGAATCAATGAAGTTGAACTGGTTCTAGGAGAGTCCTCTGGAAAAAAGAAGAAAGAGTGATGTGTAAGTCTGAGAATCATATATGGGTCAATGAAGAGACTTAAGAAATTAGGTATGAAATGGGTCTAGAGCATTCTGTTGGATGTATGTGAATATGTGGGTGAAGATGCACTGAAAGACAGGGGTGATGTATGGACAAAAGGAAGAAGCAGGATTTTAGCCTGGGCTAGCCTATTATACCTACTGCATTGAACTAAGAGTAAATCTCCCAATAATGCAAGAATGTTACTAGTTAAGACACACTGTCAGAAGGATACATCAGATAAATCAATTTGAAAGGCACATTGGATGGGGAATGAAGGGGAAGAAAGCAAAACACAATATACACTTTTCTTTTCTGAACCATTGTAATCATTTTACAATCAAGAGCAGAAATCTCCTTAGAAATTTGACATGACTTGTAGTATTCTGTGACCCTCTGCACATCACATATCCATGTGGTGTTACCAGGAGATGTGTTTCAAAAGGGTATTCCCAGGCAACGTTAAGTATAGTTAGATCATGCATGCATTTTTTTTTATCACAAACAAAGGGTATTCATGCAGCAGAGTATTTAAAATAGTAAGAGATACCTCAAGACATGGTGGTACATACTCACAATTCCAGTCATTGGAAGTAGTGACAGATTGACCACCAAATCAATTCCAGTCTCATAAACAAAGCCAGTACAGGAACAGGTTGAAAGATATCAATACATTGAAAGGAGCATTGACTCAGAAATCATGAAACAAGTATTTAATTGTAAACCTACAATAAAAATTGGTGCTAAATCACTGGAGTATGTAACATAGAAGGAAATAATAGATAGACATGGTATGACAGAGAAAATAGAATTGGTAGACCAAACAGATTACAAGTTTAAAGGGAGATGATTGTAAATATTTTTAATTAATAGCAATTGAATTGAAAATAAAATACAAAAATATTCTTAAAGAATCAATGAAACATTTTATGTATGACAAATATGTTGTTTGAAGTAAAAGGCCCAGTGGATCAGACAAACAAGAAAGTTGACCAAATTATCAAGTAAGTAAGATTCTGAAAACATGAGATGAGAATGATTCCCAGAAAACAAACAAGTAGATATATTAAATTCAAATGAGATGGAGAGGACAAGAGGTGCTTTGGCACTAACAATATTGAAACCCCATGAGTTCAGACACTAAGACTTGTGGTAAAACTAACTCATTTTGAAACGCAAATTATTGAAACTTCTCTAGTATCTAAATATTCAGTTGGAAACTCACAGCAAATGATCCCGTAGCATTACATATGGAAGACAAAATGAAAGCACATTTCACCACAGTTGAATGAATTTTAACATATCAGAAACAAGGAAACAATCTACCATAAAGGAAAAGCAGATTGTCCAAGTACAAGTAGTAAAATTTGCACTAACCATGTTAACATAAGAGTCTCAAATACAGAGAGAAAGAAATTTTACTTTATAAAACCTTCTAAGGACCAAGTTCCTCTCAAGGACAGGTGAAAAAAGCTGTGTCTCAGTACAAAAGACTCAGATCATTTTGGAGCAAGAACGTCACAAGTTCAATGCAAGCTTCAGCTCAACAGGTAGAATCTCTTTTAAAAAAATGATGAACCAAAAGCAAATCAACGTACATGCATTTATGATATGTACAATAAATATAAGAGAAACTACTTTTAGCTGTGAAATAATTTAAGAAGATCCCACACATAGTGAGATGTCAGTTTAGAGAGAAGAATTATGTCAGCTTGTGTTTCAGAGATTTCTTCTTAGGGTTATCAGCAGCCTTTGCTTTGAACCTGAGGCCGCAGGAGTCTACAGTGGGGAGGCTGCTTATTCAGTGTTGTCCAGGAAGGAGAAGTAGATAAGGGGCTAGGAACTAAAGAGATCTTCCCAGAACTTTTACCCAATGATTGGCTTCTTCCAACCAGATTCAACTTCCCAGATACCAGCACCTACCAATAGCTAATGGTGTTGAATGTGCAAGAATTCATGCGTCACTAGATCAGAATAATAGTAATGGTTTGACCTAGTATTTCTCCAGAGGCCCATCACTAACAACTAATCCCTGAGACATGAGCATATGGGGGATGTTTAAGATTCACACAATAGCATTTCCTCTCTAAAGTTCTCATCACACAATCCTCCTGGCAGCAATTTCTGCCCCATCCACCTGTCTGACCAGCTAGCCTATAGCATGTTCATTACCCTAGGAAACAGTATTGTTTCCTTGTCCTCTGTCACCCAGTCCTGCAACTTAGTAAATCTTAATGACTTATGCCTGTGGTCCAAGTCAGGCAGTTGGTTTATCTTGGTCCTTTTAAAACTACTTCATATAATTTCTACTTATATTGGTTTTGATAGATGAAAGCTTTCTTCCTTGTATTTAATATTAGAATTTCAAGATCAAGGACGGGTAAAAAAAAATAAGTGGGGTTTGGCAAAAAGGGCAGACATAAAAGAGGGAAAAAGAAAATTGAGAGGAACATAGGAATAAGCCTTGGTGAGTTGTGGCAAAGACAGTCACTAGAGCAAACTTCACCTAAAGTGCTATAACATTTCATACTTCTTATGCTAATTAAAATAAGATTTCTTCAAAGGCAAAAACACACTCACTCAAGAATGGTCACTTTCAGGCTGGCAAGATGGCTCAGTGGTTAAGAGCACTATCTGCTCTTCTGAAGGTCCTGAGTTCAAATCCCAACAAACATATGGTGGCTCACAACCATCCCTGATGAGATCTGATGCCCTCTTCTGGTATGTCTGAAGAAAGCTACAGTGCACTCACATATAACAATAACTAAATCTTTAAAAAAAAAAAAAAAAAAGGTCACTTTCAGGCCTTCAGTGCTACTTCTATATACCCCTCTAAATCTTGGGATAAACTCCTATTTCTATAGCAATAGCAAATCTTCTTTTAAGACTCCACACCTCTTTTCTAATATGTTTCACTTTCTAACAAGACTCTTTATAAGTTATAGCTACAGTGTTCCCTAATATATGGAAAAAGACTCTTTTCATTTCTTAAATTCCCAAAAAGATTCCCCACAACTTGAATGTAAGACTTGTTCTTGTCCACCATTTATAATTTTTTTTTCAAGAATCAACACAACAGACAACAGAATGAAAGCTATTCTCCTATTCCACCAACTGTGATTTAAAATGCCACCTTCCTCTTTAAACGGGCCAGTTTATACATATGATACACTTTGATTCAACAGGTCAAGTCAATTTCATATTAGTTTAGTTGAGAATACACAACAAATAACACATCTTGATGCCAGAGCTCTATATAGTCCCATTACTTAGTCTTTACTCCCATTCATTATAGATGTGACCCGTAGTAATGACTGAAAAATAAGGACAGACAGAATATACAAAGTGACATTATTGGCACTTGATTTCATATCCATCATCATTGTGAGGTGGAGACAGTCATGTATGCTTCAAGATATGAAGTCACATCATTGTCCTCTAGTGTATGATACCACTTTCACTCCACCCCTGCCCATGGGTAATACAGGTGACAATGACTTTATCTAAAGTTTCTTATTACATCACCCTCAGTTAACCAGCATAGGAATGAAAGATGACTTCTTGTCTACTGAGCATTTCCTTTTTATATTGCCATCTCATCTTCTTTGAAATAACAGCTTCTGTCCTCCTAAAGTCATAACCATACCCTTGATTATCTAAACTCCAAGGTATGGCCACATGCTCACACCACAGACCTCACCATCAAGAAGAGCTGGAAAGGGGACCTAGAAAGTAAGAAACACTACAACATAGCTGGTGACCTGCCTCTACAGTGAGAACTGCTCTCCATTCTGCCAAAGGATTGCCATAAAGCATAATCCCCAAGACTTGGGCTATTTTTCTTGGCTCCAGATGCTTTCAACACCACTTTCATTGCGTTCCTGAACTGAGAACAGAATAAGAAAATGATTTGAGTGATTATTTTCTCTATTCTCCAAAGGAAGATTCTTAGGAGGGCCATTCTA
>LR753728.1:118338-152481 GCA_902729485.2 Mus minutoides | reverse complement strand
AAGCATGTAGAGGTCCTGACCACCTTTCTTGAAATCTGTCTAAAATTTTCTCTGACAGTTTCTGAGAAAGTAACAAGCTGAATATAGTTTCTCAAATGTTCCAGAATATACCCATAATAGAGTGTCCTCTTCCTGCTAGGGTACCATGAGTATCTGCGAAGAGAAATCTTCAGGAAACGGTTCATTTATAATAGAACTTCAGGGTGACTCTTTAATATGCCAGTGGGTGTCCCAAGACACCAGTCATCCACCAACCTGATAAGGAAATTCACAAACTACAAGATTAAAAAACGAAAACAAAAATCTCTGAGAATTTTCAAAAGTGTCTGAGATAAATCATGAAAATTGGTACACTTGGCTAGAACAAACAGCCCTTGTTTTCTGAGCAGCCTTCTCACTGGATACCTGAGCATAAAAACTCTCACCCAGAAAAACAAAACAGGAAACTATGTGGATGAAGCAGCTTTTATCTCTCCCTAAAACACATTCTCAAACTGTCTCTTAGCTTCATTTGATACAATTTCCTCAATCTCTTATGGATGCTACAATTTCATTATGCAAACGCTTCTGTTGAAGTATTTATTTTATAAAGCAGCCAGAGGCAAACATTCCCTACTGAGTCTCATTCTTTAGGTTCCCAAAGAGACTCTATTTCCCACAGAACACCAGGCCATGAAAGACTGTTTGGCTGAGATTGCTGGAGATGGAAGATGAATAAGGAATAACTCTTTAGCAAGGTACCCAGAGGGGCCCAACATAACCCTAAACATATTCCTGCTGATCCACAGACCTCACCACTGTGTGGGCAATCATGGATCTGGGTAGCTAAGTGAGGAACCTGATCCTAAAACATATCAGTGCTTTGTGAAAATGACCATGGTGGCCATGATTTTGAACACTGTGAAGATACATCCACCAGTGACCTGTATACTGAGGGACACGACTCAGCCAACAGATGTGGTTTTATGGGTTTTGTGATTGTCTTTTTATACAGAGGAGCCAGGGGAAAATAAAGGCAGGTAGACAGATTCTGATGTCAACAGATTGGGCTTTTATTGTTATTGCTATACTTATTGTTATGTATAACAGCTTATTGGTAGACTTGGAAAATCTCAGCTATTCATCTGATGCCATGTTTTATGTGTTCAGTATCACAAATCAACTGTGAAGAGCCACTGCTTGGTTTCTCTGTTGTGTTCCCTGTGGCATCCAGACCCACAAGGATGTTATCATTCCTTTTCACTCACATCCCATAACAGAGTACGGATGGCACCACTGTGGACTCTGTGAGATATATTTTCCACCTCTGCCTAGCAAATTACAATGCAAGGTGTGGTGTCCTTCCCCACCAACACAGTTGGTGCAATTGACCAGAGCCGTGCCGCACCCAATGGCATCCATTGTGTTGTTAACTAGGCTAAGAGAGCCCGGTACCCCTGCAGCAGGTTCTGCATGTCTCCTAGGTCACCCGGCTCCGCCCAGCTTACCAGCGGCCCACCTACCACCAGCCCACCTGCGCAACCTGAGAGATGTCACGAGATTTCAGGGTTCCCACCAAATTCCAGAACGCCTGCGCAGAAGACTGGGGGCGGGGTTCCCCTTCCTTTATCCCCAAATGCTTGTCCACCATTAAACAGTCGTTCTAAGCAGAAGCAACCATGTAGCCTCAGAGACCTTCTTTCTTCCCCCTCTCCCTTAGTTTCATTTCAGCTTCGGGCCAATCCTCCAGGAACCCAGTCCACTGCGGGCAGTGGACCCCAACAGCAAGGTAGACTTATTTTTGAAATATGGGAATAATAATTTTAAAAATAAGATTTGGTTATGATTACAACAGTATGGCCACTTTGTACACAAATCCAAAGATAGCCAGATAGAGAATCAAGTACAAATGAGCTCTTGGACTCCCCAATATTATTGAGGTAACACGTACCATCTCTCTCACCAGAAACACAACTTAGTAAAACTTTATATGTTAGCTATCTTACAAGGCCGAATGGAAACAATTATTGAAGACTCATCTAGTTATTAATTCTTTTTCTTCTTAGAAAAATGCTTTTTAAATTTATAATTTCCCAGACATCATATATCATCATTCGATTTTCTTACAATCTCTAATTTGTTGTATAAAAGCACCACTTAAAGCATGTTCATATTATTTGTATTTATAAATGAAGGTGGCGTTTTTAAATTCTATTATTTGGAGGTTACTTGCCAGGCTTGGTTTGTTCCATTAGGCCAGTTCTGGAGCATCCTGTACTGATGCACTCAATTTAGTGAAATGGAATCTCTCTCCTGCATGCGTCCGGGTATATAGAGAATGCGTGTATTACCGTTTATGATTAAACTGTTCCTTTAGTGCATGGGCCCCTTAGTCACACTACATTTGAAAAGCAATGCTTACAGAATGATATGTTAAATCTATGGTTAGAAAACAAATGTTCTACCTAGGTGTAAGTCATTAACTGGGCTATTATTATTCTGTTGCTCCTGTGGCTCTAATCTTAGCATTCATCTTTACCAGTTAGAGAATGAGGGTTTTATTTTCAGTTCACAGTAAGCAACCTGGGATATCAAGAAGTCTGGGACTCCTGCAAGCTTCCGATAATGGTTAAGTTATATATCTTAACAATCGGTTTCTTTGCTGGCTTCCACGGACACAATTCTGTTGGATTGTCTCATCCCGTGATTATAATGCTTCCCGCTGTTTTCCAGTTGAGAGCCCTGGGAAATCATTTGGACTTTTAGACACTTTTAATAATTGCAGTCAATGATTACAAATACAGTCTGAGTTTCTCAAGCTGCATCAAAGATTGAGACACTTTTCTTTCATGAATAATGTCCCCTGGTTCTTATCCGATTGCCTGCAGAGCCTGCCTCCTCCCTTTTCTCTCTTCCTCCTGTAGCTCAGAAGGAGTACAGATGATCACCTATGGGGACCTGAGGATCAGTCTACTCCTGAGCTCTGCACAGTCTGCTGACTCTTCACTCTGTCCCCCTAGTTCTCTGGGTTGTCACTTGTAATGAATGCTCTCTGTACCTCAACTTCCACAGCTGTCCATGCTTAGCATTTCTGCCTCTGGCCCACATCAATGACTGCTGAAGTCCCATGCTCACAGATTCTGAGAAATGAATCCGTTAGAAAAGCAACCTGACCTCTGGTTAGCAAGGACTTTGGAGGCCAATTGTCTGTATTCACAATCAGTCTTTCCTGCTTCTTTGCCTTTTAATCAAGTAGTGTGACCTTAGTAGAGTAAATGTTAAAACAAGAAAAACAATATCCAACTCACAGGATCAGTCGTTTAATTTCTACCTGGAGCATTACATGATAACATGCATCACGGTGCCTATCTATAACCTGTATTCCTAAAGTCTCAGAAGGGACAAAAAACAGTCTCCGTAATCTCAATCTTACTTCCAGTCCCCTGTCATGATTAAAATTTCATTTCCTCTTATATCACGTCAAAATCTAGAATGTAACCCGATGGGTGAGAAGCATCTCTCTTTGTTGTTCTTAGACTGACAACCATGACATTGATATTCAACAAGGATAGATTATCCCTTCCACATTCTCCTCAAAAAGTTCCTTACATCCTCACACTAGTGCTAATATGCAGAAAGCCAACAGACATAACCCAAGTTCTAAGTCAAAGCCTGGTCATTCATCCTCAGCACAGGAGTCTGGCTTAACTTCTTTGTGAATGTTTCCTATGGCAGGATAAACTTCCCCAAGAAACCTTCACTCCAGGTAAAGAAAAGCCCTTTGCTTCTTCAGATAGACAGGAGGCCTGTGTATAAAAGTATCAAGGAATGTTTCAAGTAGGCAGGCATGATAGTGTATAAATGTCTTGAGAATGGCCTATTCTGGCCTATTCTTTCACTCCCTTCTTTTCTGTACTGTTTATTGCATGACCAAGGTAGGCTAGAGTAACATCAGTCAGGCATAGAAAGAGTATCTCATAAAAATTTCATAAACTTTTAGGAAAGCTAGCTAGCCTAATCTGCTGTAATGTCTGTGCACTAAGGAATATTTACTCCTGCTCTTTAAATCAGTACCCATGAAAAACACTTTGTGCTATGTGTTATCCTGTTTATTTTCTTTTTGCAAAGTGCTTCAGGTGTTGAAGGTCAAGATGTAGACATTTCACTGCTCTTACCCAAGGCAGCATCACGGGTGCACCTGATTCACGTCGCCAAAATACATCAAACAGTCCTCAGCACTGCCGAATGGCTCCTCCGCTGTCTTTTTTGAGGCCTGTTATCTTTAAAGGATGACCGTCATCTGTGAATCTTTAAACATCCAAATTCACTTGTAGCTGTTG
Source organism: Mus minutoides (assembly GCA_902729485.2). NCBI lineage: Eukaryota > Metazoa > Chordata > Mammalia > Rodentia > Muridae > Mus > Mus minutoides. Next base: position 148,162 of record LR753728.1, on the reverse strand, counting down.
AGGATCCTTGGAACCCAACATCACTTCGTCGGACTTTCTATCACTTGCCTTTGCTTTTTGCACTGGTGCCAGCTGGAAGAACGTGCATCTCTGCATCTCCAGTAGCTGGTCTTGAATTGTAATGGGACCCCTCCTCCTCAGCAGCTACTGCTCTCCTAATGCTCTGCCCTCTGCCTCTCCTTCACCTTCCTTTGCCTCATTTACTCCCACTCATCCACCCGAATCTCATTTTCAACCTCAGCTTTTCAGAGTCAGCCAGTCTGTGTTCAGGATGAACTCAGTACACTATGTGAGACAAATCATAGTGCATGGCATCCTGTCTCATAAATGATTGCTTTCCTTTTTTCCATGTAAACAGAACAGAAAGTAAATCTCTAGCACCTATACCCTTAATGGTCAACATTAGGTTTAGCACATGGAAGTTGCTCATTGAAGTTTGAATAAATGTATGTATGGCATAAATGCAAGGAATTCATTGAATGCATTTAATGGAATGAATGCAAGGAAATTTTGTTTTCTGCTAGCCTTTTATGTTCTTTTACTGGGCTACAAACTACATTGGTATAAAGCTGACAAGAAGAAAAAACCTACATGCATGTGTATAGACAATATACATTCATACATATGCATATTTGAGAGTCATACAGAAATATGTCAAAGACATAGTTAATTAAGACATTCCCAAGCTGTAGAAATAGGAGTCTATGGCTTTGGAGGTTAGGAGTGAGTAGTAGAAGAAAAAGATGATCATCCAGAGACTGCCCCACCTGGGATCCATCCCATAATCAGCCACCAACCCAGACACTATTGCATATGCCAGCAAGATTTTGCTGAAAGGACCCTGACATAGCTGTCTCCTGTGAGGATTTGCCAGTGCCTGGCAAATACAGAAGTGGATGCCCACAGTCATCTATAAGATGGAACACAGGGCCCCCAATGGAGGAGCTAGAGAAAGTACCCAAGGAGCTAAAGGGGTCTGCAACCTTATAGGTGGAACAAAAATATGAACCAACCCATAACAACAAAATGAACTAACTAACTTATTACTAACTATTAAGTACCCCCGGAGCTCGTGTCTCTAGAAGCTGCATATGTAGCAGAAGATGGCCTAGTTGGCCATCATTGGGAAGAGGGTCTCTTGGTCTTGCAAACTTTATATACCCAAGTACAGGGGAATGCCAGAGCCAAGAAGTGGGAGTGGGTGGGTAGGGGAGTATGGCAGGGGGAGGGTATAGGTTACTTTCAGGATAGCATTTGAAAATAAAGTATCTAATAAACAAAGATTTAAAAAAAAAAAGAAAGAAAATCTCTGTTTAGTTTTTGTCTAGATGAACTGTCTATTGGTGAGGGTGGGATGTTGAATTCACCCACTATTAGTGTGTGTACTGGCTAGTTTTGTTTGTCAAGTTGACACAAGCTAGAGACATTTCAGTAAAAGGAGCCTCAGTTGAGGAATTGCCTCCATGATATCCAGCTGTAGGGCATTTTCTCAATTAGTGATCAAAGGGAGAGGGCCCAGCCCATTGTGGGTGGAGCCATTCCTGAGCTGGGAGTCCAGGTTTCTATAAAAGGGCAGGCTCAGCAAGTCAGTAAGCAGCACCCCTCCAGGTCCTTTGCATTAGCTCCTGCTTCTAGGTTCCTGCCCTGCTTGAGTTTCTGGTTTTGACTTCCTTTGGTGGTAAACAGCAATGTGGAGGTGTAAGCCAAATAAGTCATTTCCTCTCCAACTTGCTGTTCTGGTCTTGGTGTTTTGTTATAGCAATAGAAATCCTCAGTAGGACAGTGTGTGACGGTCAATATGTGATTTAATCTGTAGTTCTGTTTATTTTACAAAGTTGGGTGTCCTGTGTTTGGTGCTAAGATGTTAATACTTGCAATGACATGTTGGTAGATTTTTCACTTGATGAGTTTACAGTGCTATTTCCTATCCATCTCCTCTGATTAGTTTTGGTTTGAAGTTTGTTTTGTCAGATAGTAAAATGATTACTTTATCTTGCTTCCAGGTTCTTTCAATTGGAGTACCTTTTTCTATTCTTTTGCTCTGAGGTAATGTCTATCCTTGATGTTAAGGTGTATTTATTTTATGTACAAGAAGGATGGATAATGGTATTTTGCTTGTTTTTGTTTTGTTTTTATGCATTCTGTTAGTCTGTATCATTTTGTTTAGGAACTGAAATGACTGGTATTTAAATATATGAATGAGCAGTGTATATTGATTTTTGTTATTTTGTTGGTGTATTTTGTGTGTGTGTGTGTGCATGCCTTGTGTGCTGCACCTCATTTGATTTGCTGGTTTGGGAGTATGTTTCCTTTGTGTTATCTTATGGTTGGTTAACCTCCTTAAGTTGTAACTTTCCTTCTAGCACCTTCTGTAGGGGTGTATTTGTAGATAGATATTGCTTAAATTTGGTTTTATCATAGAGTGTCCATCTGTTGTGATTGGAAGTTTTGCTGGGTATGGCTGACAACATCTGTGGTCTTAGAGTTTGTAAAACATCCATCCAAGCCCATCTGGCTCTTAAAGTTGCCTTTGAGAAGTCAGGTCTAATAGGTCTTCTCAACTTTTAATATTCTTAGCTCTTTACATTTAGAGTTTTAATAGTATGTGTTATGGGAAGTTTCTTTTCTGGGCTAATCTATTTGATTTTCTTTTTTTGTTGTGTATTTTAGTAGGTATCTCCTCTTTTAGGTTAGAAAAAGTTTCTTATATGATTTGTTTGAATATAATATATAGGGAAGTCACATATTATTATATATAACATATTACATATCATTATATATAATATATAACATTATATAATAATTATAACTTTGTTATATATTATATGATATAGATTATATATAATAATAGTGTAAGTCAAGACTTCCCTATATAATGTCTACTCATATGTGACTCTAGTTATGCATCATCATAGTCTTATCCAGGCTTTATAACTTATATATATTATATATATATTATTGCTATTGTATACTCCCTGAGGTAGACTATTCTTTTCTTGATTGATAAGAATTGCTCCTTAACATTTGAAGACTTGTTGAATTTTTCTGCCTATATTTCCAGTAGGACAATGATCTTATAGAAATGATCATGATAAATAATTTTCAATGTAGAAATGAAAGATTCTGTCTGAAGTCACAAAGCTGTCAGTAGCAGAATCAGAATTAACACAAGTTTTCTGATGATTATTGTTGGTTATCAACTTGACAGTGTCTAGAATCACCTAGGAGAGGAACTCTGGATATATTTGGGAGGGAGTTTCTATCTCTGGTTGAGGTTGAAAGGCCCTTTAACCACAGAAAGCACAATTTTACAGGATTTGGATTCCACTCAATGAAATGGAGAAAATGAATGAGTGGAGAACCATCTTTTATTGCTTACTACTTTTGAGTGTGAATGCAATGTATCCTCTACTGCCATAGTTTTCCTACGGTGATGGACTATACTCTCAAAATGTCAGCCAAAATACATCCTTCCCTCAGGCAAAGAACATATGAGGTTGTAAAGAAGATATAAAGCTAAATGTTTTTTCTAGTTTCAATTCTGTCGTTAGTATCATTTTTTGTAGCGAATTAGTGCATAAAAATTTAATTGACGCCAAAAGTGTAAAATCTCACCGAGTCAGAATAGCCATTCTAACTCCACAGAAGTTTACTGAGCTATACAGAGTTCAGAGTGGCTACTTTAATCTAATTGTGTGATGTTTTTACTTGAGGTCATTAAAATAAAATAATATTATTTAAAAAATTACTTCCTTCTTTAAGTTTCTTTGCCGGTTACTTTCTCACTCAATAAAAATCTCAATGAATGCATGGGTTTTCTGTCTCCAAGTCTCAGTACATGATGTTGCCTTCATATGAGAGTAGTAACAATATTTGGGACCATATGTGTTCTATCATAGAGAAGATAGATTTGAAAAATGACGAAGGCAAAGGGTATGATTGTAGGGAGTTTGAATCCCAATTTCTCAAAGGCCATAGTATAAACCCAGGAGCAAAAATTAGGTTCATGGTTGTAGGAAGTTCTTTAGCTAATCCTAGAATCATGTTTTATCTCACTGAATCTTAGATTTACTATCCTGAGCACTGTCATTATAAAACTCAGGAAAAATATGTTTAAATTAATTTATAATTCTTCATGTATTCAGCATTCTCAAAGGGGGGGGGGGGCAGAGAATGAGCCAGAGGGCCACTTAGTCACAAGTGAGACATCTATCTCTATCTTATCCCTCTCCCACTAAGGTTCAGGGGGTACTGTAGAAGAAGGGACAGAAAGATTGTAAGAGCAAAAGATTGGAGAGGACTGGAAGTAAAGAGTACCTTCTGGCCATGATAGTGCTATATCACTCATGAACTCACAATAGCTTATCAACACAAGACCTGCAGTACATTAAGCCAATCAGTATTACAGCATGAAGTAGAAAGCCCATCTCTAACTGAGAAACTATGTGAATAGATTACTTCTTGGGAAGAGAGATTCAGTTTTCTTTAAAGATGTAGCCCCTAGTAGGTCAATTATGGTACAGTAGATGAACCTCACTCCTGAATATATGGGAAGAGCACAATAGACTCAGTGGGTTACGAGAATTTTGGCTTTTTTTTTTTTTTTTTTTTTTTTTTTTTTTTTTTTTTTTTTTTTTTTTTTTTTTTTTTTTTTTTTTTTTTTTTTTTTTTTTTTTTTTTTTGGTTTTTTGAGACAGGGTTTCTCTGTATAGCCCTGGCTGTCCTGGAACTCACTTTGTAGACCAGGTTGGCCTTGAACTCAGATATCTGCCTGCCCCTGCCTCCCGAGTGCTGGGATTAGAATTTTGGCTTCTTTAAAAACAGAAATGTTATCTGAATATATTTTTGTCCAAGGTATGAGATACGGGGCTTCTTCAGATTATACATGGCAACAGACTATGATTTGCCTTGCGTTTCATCAAGACCATGATTTTTGCCAGCTGCAGATAGTTTTACCAAGTGTATGATACTTGGAATTCTAGAAACTCTTGAGAGGGTATATATAAGTGAAAAAGCCCAGAGAGGGATATGGGTGCTGAAATTTCTCCTGCTGTGGTTCCTGACTGCTGGCTGCTGGCTGGCTCCTAGCTGGCTATTGGCTGGTGGTTGCTGGTTTTTGGTTGAGATAGCCTGACAAAGAAGATCAAAAGTGCCCCCAAGGTACTTGATACCCGTAATCAGTAGGAAGTAGTTAAGAATATTAATACCTCCTTTCCCCTCTAGCCTTCTTTGTGGAGTTGGAAAATATAACAGTAGAGAAGGAACATATAAAGTAGACAAAAGTCAGGTTTAAAAAAAAATAAAAGAAGACATGGAGATATGAACAAGGAGATCTGGGATGAATTAGGGGAAGGCATGTAAAATACATAAGATAAAAATCCATTGTGCATATATAAAAAATTTAAAGAATAAATATCACTTTTAAAAACATACAAGTATTCATGAAATTAAGAATATTAGTTTATTCTATTGCATTTTTTGTCTTCTTTTGGAGGTGGACGATATTTTGGAACTCGCCAATTGGCACAAATAGAAAATAATTAGGAATATGAATGTTTCATGCCTCAATTTTCTAAAGCAATTTTATTATTGTGCATATCCAGATTATGTAAACAAACAGACCTCACATTGTTACCTTTTGAGCACACTGAAGACGAAAACATGTTGTGATTTGCACAGTTATTGGGAAGATCTGCTATACTGAACCATGTGTGCTTCATGTTGGCAGCCTCCGAGCACAGACAGTTATGTTTGAAAAGTTGGCAAGTCCATAACAAATTCTTGCATACTTGAAGCTAGCTGCCTTGTTGATTTCCTTTCAACTCCTTCCCAAGGCAGACCAGACTCTTTCTCTGAAGCACAGCAATGTGGCAGGAAGGAATGAGCTCCCCCTCCCCCGTGATTCCTCTATTCCCCCTCCTCACACAAATCATTCTCCCCAGATTTCAAAGAAACCCCAGAGAGGAATTCTTGCTGTTCTATCTCCAGGACTACAGCCAGCACAAATCAAGAAAATGGTTTCCAGGTGCAGACCACCCTCCCTTCCCCTTCACTTTAAAATCCACCGATTGTTTCACTCTTTAATCTTTAGGTGGACGATAGGGGGAACAGGAGGGCAAACCTTAGGATTCAAAAGCCGATGGAAAATTACTTCGTCTTTTTCATTTTAGGGGAGTCGGTTCTCTTCTCCAAATCATATCACACAACCCAGCACGATTCATTCTGTCTCTTTTGATAAGCCTCAGACCCCTAAATAACCTAGATGCATTATCTGAGCCACGAAAGGAGCCCTATGGAGTGAAGCTTTCATGAAAGTAGTTTTAATCCAATGCTATTACTATCTCCCAGTAACTAGCTCCATTTTCACACAAAGGCATAATTGGTGAGAAAAAAATTGCTTACTCTTCACAATGGACCTCTATCTGCTAGATTCAGGTAATAGCATATAATTATTCATAAACAAAACACAGAGGGGAAGTGTGTTTGGTGAACTTTCCTAGAGGTAATAATATTCACCAAAGTACATAATGACAGTTGGAAACGGCAGACCTCAGTACAGGTACCATGGTCCCATTCTTCTCTTAACTGTAGTCATACCTCCTGTGTCCAAATATCAGTGTTGGCTTCTTCAACACTCCTACACCTCTGCCCAGAAGGCTTCCCATGTCCAGATAGGTGAGTCCATTTGCATTGTCACAACCCCAAAACCTTTAGACTCTATCCCATGTCTTCACTGAATCTTCTGATATTTTAACTTCATAGATCACAGCTAAAAATTTTTGGGGACAATTGATTGTGTTTTTCATCTTGCTTTCATGCAGGTATTATTCACCGAAGGATAAAAAATTATGTATTTTAAGGGAGAAATGAATTTTATAGCCTTTAACTTGATCCATAAGGAGGACATGTTTTACACATCAAATTCACATTTTCACTTTTTGTTGATCCTGTGAACACCTAAACCTCATGCATATTCTAAATTCCTTTATTTATAGAAAATAAATAACATAGTTTTCTTTTTTTCTTGAGTTTTCTAATTTTGTCATGACATTTTTCTATATCATTTCATTTCCCAGATACTGTTACATTATTTCTTCTTATAGAAGACAGAAATTCATGCTTTCAGATCTGCTAGTAAAGTCATCAGATTCCTACCAGTTTATTTGCTTAAAATGAATCTCTTGGGAAGTCCTCTAAATCTATTTTGCTTTGGACTTAGTGTCTGAAACTGTTAGTGTTTGCCAAGATTCATGTTTTCTTCATCCTTGGGACATTATAAATATATCTGCAAGCTCCTTGAAGTTAGAAGAACATACTGACAGAGGTGTGACTAATAAAAGAGGCAGAAGAGATGTGGTTGCTTCTCAGCCAGCTGATTGAACACTGCCAATGTATAATTTTCTATTACCTGATAGCTGAAGCCCAGAAGACTGTTTAGATTTAAGAGAGAAAAAAATAATACTTTGATATATGCTAAAATACATATATAAAAATAGATGTGTGTATATATGTGTGCATGTATGTATACTTAAATATCTGTAAAATAAGAATTTAAGCATATACTTACCCAGGAGAAAATATACTATGCTGAGTCACTGAAAACTGGGGACCATTTTCCTTTCCTGCCATTATAGAAATCAATACATTAAAGTAAGCATTTACAGAAATGCAATACTAAGAATTTATGATACAGTGGTTCAGTGGATCATTGTAAGAAATCCTACTAACGCCTGCTGCCCACAGAGACCCCTCATGCTGTTGAGGTGGTTGTGTTACTTGTTACAATGGATCATTTCGAAGTGACCCTATGTTACTTCAGACTAAACTTACAGAACATTGTTAGAGCCACTATCAACCAAGATACAGTGAAAATGGGAGGAAATTACGTTAATAACTGGCTGATTTGAAAACAGAAATAGAAAGAAATACATTCCAGGAATTGAATGATATGAAAGCATAGAAGTCCTAGGTGGTTTCTAGAGTGTAACTTGCAGCAAGAAAGAATGAAAGAATTGAGGAGTTGGCTGTGCTGTGGCTTCTTAGCTTTCAAATGATATTTTTCATTCATTCATATATATATATATATATATATATATATATATATATATATATGAATATATGTCCTATATATACATATACTATATAGAGTATATATAAAATGTTTGTTTACATATGTTACAAATTTATATATACTATTTATAATAGGTTCATAGTCATGGATAGATTAAATATTATATATAGGGTATATATATATATATATATATATATATATATATATATATATATGCTACAGATAATATGTATTTATATAGGCTAGAAGAAAACCAGTGTCTTATACTTGAAGATCATATGCAAGAATAGACTGAGTGTAGTTAAATGACTGATAATGAGAAAATTAAAAAGTTGTATTTCCCTTTATTTTAAATTAGATATTTTCTTTATTTATATTTCAAATGTTATCCCCTTTCCTCATTTCCCTTCTGAAAACCCACCTATCCCATCTCCTCTCTCCCCTGCCCCACTTCACTCACCTGCCTACTCCTGCTTCCCTGTCTTGGCATTCCCCTACACTGGGACATCAATCCTTTACAGGACCAAGGGCTTCTCCTCTTATTGATGTCTCACAAGACCATCCTCTGCTACATGTGCAGCTGGACTCATGAGTCCCTCCATGTGTACTCTTTGGTTGGTGGTTTATTCACTGGGAGCTCTGAGGGTACTGGTTAGTTCATATTGTTCTTCCTATGGGGCTCCAAACCCCTTCAGCTCCTGGGGTCCTATCTCTAGCTCCTCCTATTGGGACGTTGTACTCAGTCCAATGGATGGCTGTGAGCATCCACTTCTGTATTTGTCAGGCACTGGCAGAGTCTCTCAGGAGACAGCTATATCAGGCTCCTGTCAGCAAGCACTTGTTGGCATCCACAATAGTGTCTGGGTTTGGTGACTGTTTATGGGATGCATCCCCAGGTTGGGTATTCACTGGATGACCTCTTCTTTAGGTTTTGCTTCATACTTTGTCTCTGTATCTCCTCCCATGGGTATTTTGATCACCCTTATAAGAACGAACGAAGACCACACTTTGGTCTTCCTTCTTCTCAAGCTTCATGTGGTCTGTGAATTATATTTTGGTATTCCAAACCTCTGGACTAATATACACTTATCAGTTACTACATACCATGTGTGTTCTTTTGTGATTGGGTTACCTCACTCAGGGTGATATTTTCTAGTTCCATCCATTTGCCTAAGAATTTCATGAATTCATTGTTTTTAAATAGCTGAGTAGTACTCCATTGTGTAAATGCACCACATTTTCTGTATCCATTCTTCTGTTGAGGGACATCTAGGTTCTTTCCAGCTTCTGGCTATTACAAATAAGGCTGCTATGAACATAATGGAGCATGTGTCCTTATTACATGTTGGAGCATCTTCTAGGTATATGCCCAGGAGTGGTATAGTTGGGGCCTCAGGTAGTACTATCCCAAATTTTCTGAGGAACTGTCAGACTGATTTCCAGAGTAGTTGTTCTAGCTTGCAATCACACCAGCAGTGGAGGAGTGTTCCTCTTTCTCCACATCCTTGCCAGCATCTGCTATCACCTGAGTTTTGATCTTAGCCATTCTGATTGGTGTGAGGTAGAATCTGAAAAGACATGTAAACAATTCTTTTGTAATTCCTTACATCTTATCAATCTATGACATAAACTATTGCCTAACCTTAGTATAAACTCATTGGAATATAAAAGTATTTAAAAAAATCATGTAATCAGTTATTGTACTGTAACTCTTTATGTACAAAAGTAAGGCTAGTGGAGGTTAAAGGCATCTGGAAATGACTGATAATAAGAAGATCAAAAGTTGTATTTTCCTTAATGTAATGTTATGTTCTGATAAGCACCCCATGAACATTGTAGTAAATGCTATTAGCTCTCAAAACAGTGGTTTTTAACTCAGAGACTCTGATTTCTATGGAAGACTTGAAAACATGAAGATAGTTATAGCCTGTGTAATGGCACTGGACAGATTAGTGGAAGTTTGTTTTTATCCATGTCTTATATTGCTATGTTTTGAATGATCAAAGGGGTAAGTGAACAAAGAAATATTTTCTTCTTAAACTTAGAAGCATAAATATTATTATACTTTCTTCTGTATTTCATGAAATATGTTTAAAGGAGTCATGTCAATGAGTTTTTCAACTTGGAGAACAAAATAATTTGGAAAGATAATTTTAGTCTAGACTTGATCAGAGTCAGAGGAAGAAGCAAACTTTTCCTGAATGAGCGTTTCCCTAGAGGAGCTGGGATTGCACTAAGAGTCTAATTGTAGGTCTTAGGACTGGAAAAGCTTCTCCTCAAATTGGGGTCCCCTGTAAATAACAAAAATGGAGGAATCTGTAAGTGCCCACGCTACCACCTCGCCAGCAAGAACGGACGTGGACACCAGAATCCTTCTGCAAGCATACTTTTATTACATCATGTGGAGGAAGAAGGCGAGCCCAAGATGGGTCCCACTTATATATACATCAGTGAGACATGTGTCGTCAGGATTGGCTGACTGCCCATTACCTCAATTTACGCCCCAGGATGGGCCGTGACTTACGTGGCTTTGTAACAAGCGCATGCGCACTGAACTTGTTTGCTTGTTCCAGGCTGGGGGTGGTGACAGGATGTCGGCGCCATCTTGGAATGGCAGCAGAACCAGCTCGGGTGTGGCTCTCTATAGGAATCAGAAACTGAGAGAGCTCATTTATGCTCACCACCATTTTCTCTACTGAGAAAATACAACCTGCCTTAAGGTCAAGCATGAACTCTTAGCACAGTTCAAAGATTGAGGGAATCTTCTTGCCTAAGAACCCCTGGAAGTAATCTGGAAGTGACCTGGAAGTGACCCAGAAGTGACTGATCATTGTGTTTTTGTTCTATCCTCTACTTTTCCATTTGTCCCCTGAAATTGTGAACATTTGAGAGTTTGCCCTATCAGAAAGTCACATGGCTTAGCTCTAAATTAAAGGCTCAAATTCCTGGAGTCCTTGTAGATGATTGTTTTGGATGTTTTAGGTTGCACAGTAACTCTCGAATTGTCATTCACCTTGAGACAGTGTAAGTACTGTTCTTTTTTTTTAAAATTTTTTAAATTAGATATTTTCTCTATTTACATTTCAAATGTTATCCCCATTCCTGGTTTTCCTCTGAAACCCCCCTATCCCCTTTACCCTTCCCCTGCTCACCAACCCACACACTCCTGCTTCCTGGCCCTGGCATTCCCCTATACTGAGGCATAGAACCTTCACAGGACCAAGGGCCTCTCCTCCTATTGATGACTGACTAGGCCATCCTCTGCTACATATGCAGCTAGAGCCTTGAGTCCCTCCATGTATTTTCTTTGGTTGGTGGTTTAGTCCCAGGGAGCTCTGGGGGTACTGGTTACTTCATATTGTTCCTCCTATGGGGCTTTCTCTAGCTTCTTCATTGGAGGACCTTGTGCTCTGTCCAATGGCATCCACTTCTGTATTTGTCAGGTAATGGCAAAGCCTCACAGGAGACAGCTATATCAGGCTCCTGTCAGCAAGCTCTTGTTGGCATCCACAATAGTGTCTGAGTTTGGTGGTTGAATATAGGATGGATCCCCAGGTGGGGCAGTTTCTGGATGGTAATTCCTTAAGTCTCTGCTCCACACTTTGTCTCCGTAACTCCTTCCATGGATATTTTATTCCCCCTTCTAAGAAGGAACTGGATTCCAGAGAAACAAATAACTCTATTAAAAATGGGTACAGAGATAAACAAAGAATTGTCAACTGAGAAATACCGAATGGCTGAGAAACACCTAAAAAAAAGTTCAATATCCTTAATCATCAGGGAAATGCAAATCAAAACAACCCTGAGTTTCCACCTCACACCAGTCAGAATGGCTAAGATCAAAAACTCAGGTGACAATAGATGCTGTCTAGCATGTGGAGAAAGAAAAACACACCTCCATTGCTGGTAGGATTGCAAGCTGGTACAAGCACTCTAAAAATCAGTTTGGCAGTTTCTCAGAAAATTGAACATAGTACTAAGGGAGGAACCAGCAATTCCCAGAAGATACTCCAACATGTAATAATGACACATGCTCCACTATGTCATAACAGCCTTATTTGTAATAGCCAGAAGCTAAAAAGAACCCAGATGTCCCTCAACAGAAGAATGGATACAGAAAATGTGGTACCTTTACACAATAGAGTACTACTCAGCTATTAAAAACAATGAATTTATGAAATTCTTAGGTAAATGGATCTATCTGGAGGATATCATCCTGAGTGAGGTAACCCAGGCACAAAAGAACACACATGATATGCACTCAATGATAAGTGTATATTATCCCAGAAGTTCAGAATACCCTAGATATAATTCGCAAAACACATGAAGCTCAAGAAGAGGGAAGGTCAAAGTAAATACTGTTCTTGAAGCTGTTCCACATTGGAAGATGGAAAAATGACAGAAGTCATGGAACCCCATGGCCCTTTACTGAATTCTCATTTTCATCCAATAGACCTGCATTCATTTTTTGCTTTTATTTGGGATCAGATATTCTAAACTGTTTGAAAATGAAAAAATAAAACAAAACAAAAACAACTACAGCAAAACTAGAGTTGAAATTTGTGGACAGAGTTATGAAAACATTCAGGCATTTTCCTATAGAAGACTTTAAGAAAAAGAGTATTCAAACTTAGAGTGGTACTTCTTGAACCATTATACTGAGCTCTGTGCATGGACTTTTATTATTATTTTGTTTTGGTATAACAAATGTCTTAGTTACTTTCTAAAGTTAAGAAACACCATGCCCAAGACAACTTGTTAAAGAAATAACTTAATTGGAACCTTACTTACAGTTTCAGAGAGTGAGTTGATGATCATCAGGATGGAAAGCAAGGCAGCAGGCTGGCAGTGGCTGAGAACTTACATCTTATTCATATGCGGAAGGAAGAAAGAGAAAGCTAACTGGGAAAGGTTAGCTTTTGAAAGTTCAGAGTCCACCACCTCCAGTGACTCACCTCCAACAAGGCCATGCTTTCTAATCTTTCCCAAACAGTTCCTAACTGGAGACCAAGCTATGGGAACTATTCTTATTAAGATCAAAACACTACATAAAAACCTTAAAATATCCTGAGCAAAATTTACACACAAGAGTAACTCCAGAAAAGGTCTCTAGAACAAAGATGATGAAACAATCCACATATATTAGTATACCTTATTGATATCTGTGACTTATAATTTTACATTGCAATCAATCCCGATATATTTTTTTAGTATTAACAATGAGGGCTCTAGGTACCATTATTACAATTACTGTAAATTGATTTCAGGGATTATTGGAGAATGGTGTCCTAACGGGTCCCATAAATAACTGCATACATTTTACAGGGTATGACTGTGATCCAAAGAGAGTAAGTACATTGTGAGTTAAAGGGCTGGTATGGAGTCACAGCCTCTGAACTTTCTCGACACCATGCCCTACTTTCAGGTATATAATAACTAAGTCAGATCACACTGAAAATGGGATTTAAAGTTGACAAGAGGATTGTGCTGTTTCAAACCTACAATAAATACCAAGATCAATTTTATATTTGAGATTTATTTTTTCCTGTCTTGTTATCTCGTGTTGTTTGTTGTGGTCTATAATGGCAACTGTAGAAACAGCAAGTTTTTAAGAAAACACTACTGTGTCTATGTTTACAGACAAATCTAAAAATTGGATTTGGCTTAAGCCTTCTAAGTCAAACTAATTCCCTTTCTCAGGTTAATACCCAAAGGCTCACATAATATAGAAAGCTTAAAAGATAGTTTTAGCATTGTATTTTAAGATGGATGGCTTATTCAAATTCAAAAGCAGTATTTTTTATTTTAAAAGTAACTGTAATACAGTGAAATTTAGTTCAGTAAAATGAAAATATTTCCGGCTCAAGTTAGTAATTTTGTCAAACTTCAAGATACTCTTTTTAAAAAACAAGTATAGTTGTGCATATAGGTATCAGAAGACAGTGGTTAATATTTGCTCCTTTTGAAAAGTAAATGCTTGCTTTTTCTCCATCATACAAATAAAATAAAATAGAAAAAAATCAACTAAATCAAGGAATAAGAAGATGGTTTTGTTGATAAATTTTTTCCCTATATTTGCCTCTTCATACCTTGGCACTTATGTAAAATACAATTGGGCATCTCTATAACTCTGGTGCGGGGAAGTTAGAGAAAGGAGAAACCTAGGAAGTTGATGGATAGTCCCAGGCTTAGTGGAAGATATTATCTCAAACATAAGTGGAGAGCAAAAAAATGACAACTAGCATTGACCCGCTAGCCTCCATACCAACATGCAAATATAACATATGTTTGCATACATATATCATAAACATAACTATGTATGTATATATATATATATATATATATACATAAATGTACCAAATATACCAAATATACTATACACCCACAAACTAACTCTCTCTCTCTCTCTCTCTCTCTCTCTCTGTGTGTGTGTGTGAGAGAGAGAGAGAGAGAGAGAAAGAAAGAGAGAGAGAGAGAAAGAGAGAGAGAGAATGTGTCTATTGTTATTTGTCCACTTGATATAATCATTTGGAAAGAAAGAACATCAATTGAAAATATGCCTCCGTAGATCACCTGTAGACAAAACTGTGGGGGATTTCTTGATTTCTTGATCGCATGGAGCAGGTAGTTATGATTTGTATAAGAAAACCCAGTGAGCGAACCGTAGGGACTTAGCTAGCAAGCATTTGTGTTTCTTCTACATCTTCTGCTTCAGTTACTGCCTCTGGGTTCCTGCCCATGACTTCCCTTTATGATAGATTGTAAACTGGATGAGATAAACCCTTTCCTTTCCAATTTCCCTTCGGTCATGGTGTTTATTATAACAATAGAAAGTAATCTAGGACACACACACACACACACACACACACACACACAATCACATCAACTAAACCAGAAATTCACACTTGCAAACATTTGGCACTTGAAACTGTACTAAATAGCAAAGAAGGCTTTCTGGAAACATAATTTTAAAATAGAAAATAGGTTTCTGTGTGGGTATATGTGCACATGTGCTTATGCATGTGTGTGTGTGTGACCCAGATTAATGTCAAGTGTCTTTCCTTGATGGCTCATCACTTTCATTTTGTGAGAAAATTTTTCTTATTGAACCCGAACCTCATCAATCGCTGTAGGCCAATAACAAACAACCTCACTAATAGAAGTGCACATTACCCTCTAATGAGGTCTTTCTACCTGTCCAGTTCAAGTTGTGCAGTATCAGATTTAGTCATATTTCTCTTCTTTGATTTCCTGTAGTGTATCTTGAAGAAAAGTAAGTGTATATGTCACTTTAGCCTCTCAAGTTCTTGTCATCAAATATTCAAATGAGCTTCAGGAACTCACTTGTACCACAAGTCTGGGGTTACAGATACAAAGCTACTATGTCTATGTTCTTATATGTGGTTCAAAAATCAAGTCCTCAGGAGACAGTTATATACCAGGCTGAGAGGCTTTGCCAGAGCCTGACAAATACAGATGCAGATGCTCACAGCCAACTATTGGACTGAACACTAGGGCCCCAGGGGAGGATTCAGGAAAAGGACGAAGGAGCTGAAGGGTTTTGTAACCCCATAGGAAGAACAACAATGTCAACCAACCAGACCCTCCCAGAGCTCTCAGGGTCTAAACCACCAACCAAATAATACACATGGAGGGACCCATGGCTCCAGCTGCATTGTAGCAGAGGATGGTTTTATCTGGCATCAGTGGGAGGAGAGGCCCTTCATCCTGTGAAGGCTTGATGCTCCAGTGTAGGGGAATGCCAGGGCGGTGAGGTGGGAGTTGGTAGGTTGTTGGGGGAACACTCTGATAGAAACAGGGGGAAGGGGAACAGGATAGAGGGTTTGCAGAAGGGAAACTGGGAAAGGAGATAACATTTGAAATGTAAATAAATAAAATAACCAATAAAAACTCATTAAAAATAAATCTCTTTAAAAAAAACACCAAAAAGAAAAAAGAAAAAGAAAAAGAAAAAGAAAAAGAAAAAGAAAAAGAAAAAGAAAAAGAAAAAGAAAAAGAAAATCAAGTCCTTATAATTATGGAAGGTCATGTACTTGACTAACTAACCATTTCTCCAGATCCTAAAAATATACTCTCAGAGTTTCCTCCCGTTCTTATATTTAATATAGGACTGTGAAAAGTTTTCCCAGTTGCAGGGGAATATAGCAATCAAAACTTTCTGTAGCATTTTGTTAATTAATGATCAAAAGAGCTTCACAGAGATTTGAAGAGATCACAAGATGAGACATTAAGCTCTACTATATGCTGTCAATTTTTTGTAGTGAGCACATGGGTTGACACTTGTTCTCAGAGAGCTGGACCCTGTTAGCACCACACCTGTGTCTCAAGTAGCTGAATATCCCATAGCATGCACCTTTTTAAAAGAAGAAGTCCAAACAAAGAGAAACTATGACAACAGATAGAAAGAGAGTCCAGTCTATGACCTGGGCCCTCTTGAGTTTACTGAAATATCCCCATTGATGAATTACAGCAGAGGAAAGGAAAGACCCCAAAAGTCTCTAGGTTGTAATTTTAGGACCTTGGTTTGAGTGTTAGTCATAAAGACTGCTCAGTTTTTGGAGAAATTGTTGGAAAAGAAAATGTAAGTTTATAGTTTAATGTGTGAAATCTAAGACCCAAGGCTGGGCTTAGCTTTTCAAAAGGACAATTATCTCAGTCTAAGGAACAGGTTTAACTGTAAGAGCTAAAGAGACAGTGAGTCGAGACAGTGGCATTGTGATGGATCTCAAGTCCAGAGCTCTCAAGTTCATGGACATAGAATAAACTCAAACATTTTAGCCTTAAATAGGATACTATACTTAATAATAAATTCCACACAAAAAAACAAAGCTACTATTTGGAAATTCAACAATGGCCTTACATGTTATGAAACTGATGAAGCTTAGACACTGAGAAATGTCTTTCCAAGCTGTCTCTGTGTTTAGTTAAGTTTGTCATACGCATCCTACATATCATTCTCAGTGTATGCACAAAGTATGGCCTCTGCTGTTGGCTTTGAGTCTAATTATTTAGAAAAGGAGAAATAAACAAGGGCAAGAGAGAATAAAGCAGAGAAGAACACTATTTCCTGGCACAGTCATATCTAATGGGACCAGCAAAATTCATGGAGCCAGCACAGCTGCTGGACAAAGATCCAGCAAAGCTGAACTTTGATTGATGCAATTGCTGTCCTGTGGTCTTCCACTTTGGGTCATGATCTCCACTTGCTGCATGCTTGGGGGGGGGGGGTTAATATTGGTACAACTTGGGGATATTGGATTAATGGGAAATTTCTTGTGAGTCCTGAGCATACTCCTCCTCCTGCTTTTGGGGAAAAATCCTTATTTTAGACCTACTTGAAGGCCTTCCTTATTCCCTGAAAGTTGTGAATCTTTTATTTGATTCCAGAGATCTCCTTATGAGGCTCTGACTCCAGATATTTTTGGAACATCTGTCCCTGTACTTACTCAGGGACAAGATAATCAAAGTACTTAAAGCAACTTTAAAAAGTGAACAAGGTTCTGTGGGGTAGAGGGGTTGGCAGCAGATCAGATTAAAAGCCTGTTCTTACTATATACTCAAGCAATTATGTGGCATATAAGATCAGGAGCTACATATGGTTTGCCTCTTGAGGAAACAGCACAGCAACAAACTTAGATTGGCTGTAGCTATCCCTTCCCTATACAGGGCTTATATTGAAAGACAAAGAATTGTGTGGTTAAATGACAAAAAATAAAGAATTAAGTTCCTAAGTCCCCCCCCCCCCCCCCTTTGTTTTTGTTTTTTTTTTTTAAGTTAGCTCATACAGGACCACTGTGGTGTCATACAAGCAAGAAAAAAAATAATACCAAGATTAGACATAAATTCTACAAAGATATAAAATAAAACCATTGTATTATAACAGAAATTAAGTAAAGTGCAGCAGCTTTGGTCTGAAGATTTTTCTGTGCCTAATGGTAATAGGCACTCTGACGAGTAAGAAGTAATAATGCACTATTTGAGATATGACAATCTGCCTAGGCTGGCTTGGAGATTTTGTTTCTGTCTAGTGTCCTTGAAACCACAAGGCTCGTAAATGTTGGGCTATGGGGTTGATGAGATAAATGATTGTAGAGGATAACTCTGTTCTGTCACGGTTTGTCAATAATGACTATACTTATAACCAAGAGCAGGTCAAAACTCTGGCCTGGGGACACAAATGATATGATCTACAGTTTGAAAAATCATGAATGTGACTGACTGCCAGTCAATCGGGCTACAAGATTCCCCCAAGACCACCGTGCCTAGCTCATTCTTCCCTCACTGTCTCCTTATCTCCTCTGTGGGACCTGGCCATTGGCAGGGCGGCCCTCAGCAATTAACTTTCATGAGTTCTGCTGAGACCTTTTTATCCTAAGCCACCAGTGGCAGTAGGATCTTTGACCCAGATTTCAACCCTTTTTCTTGACTCTTGTTTCAGTCCCTCTTAAATCATCATGGCCCTGTGCTGAACTCAGCCCACCCTAAATATTCCACTCTCTCAATTAACTTCCCTACCAACCTTCCTTTTCTAATCTATAATGCCACTGTGATGTCTCCCATTGGGTGATATCTCTATGGCATTCTGAGCACATAGTATATAATGTCCCCAGGCAGCTAGCAGGTCTTATACTAACATTTTTGAGAATTGTATCTTATGTCTCTGAGTAGTTCATTTTAGAAACCATGAGAAGAGAGTAGTAAATCTCAGTTCAATAAATTGCTCTGTTGCTCTTAATTTTGGATCAGATGCCCCATACCTTTTAACTGAAAATACCATAGTCAGGAATGGAGCTACTAGATCGGGAAAATATGTAGGATCAGAAAATGCAGCACCATTTTATGTTTCCTGATTGTTCATGTGTATAAAGTGAGACATAGGGTCTCAAATTACTTGTTTCGATTGCTAGGAGAGTTGGGGTACAGATGTCACCAAGTCCTTCCATATCTTGTGTATGTGATTAGACAATCATAAGGTCTATGTCCCTTGGCTGAAGAAGATGGGTGATTGGATGACTCTCAGAAATGCTCAGCCAGGGATATAGACAGGCTCAGTGGAAAGGTAGAAGCTAGAAACTAGCAGGAACTTCACAGGGACAACCAGTAATAAAGCCAGCAAAGCAAGAAGGGAGAAGGGGCAGAGTTCCATATGTGGGCAGGGGAGAGAGTCTGGAAAGTGAAGACTACAGGTAACAGGCACCTGCCTGCATAGAAGAGGTTGGAACTGAAAGGCTGATACAAGGAAATGAGAACACTGGAAATCACTTAGTGAATTGAGGAAAAGAAAGAAACTACAAAGTATAATTCTTCAAAAGACTCTATGGTCAAAGCCAGACTTGAAGCAATTTAAACAATACTTAAAGAGGAAGAGACAGGGAACTGTTCGTTTTCAGCTCTTTGAAAATCCCAGGAGGCTTCTTCCAGCTTTGCCCTAATTCAACCACAGGGGTCAGCAGCTTCTCTCCCTTGATTGGATGCAAATATCTGCCTCTGACTCTTTCAGCTGCTTGTTAGGCCCTTCAGAGGGCAGTTATGCTAGGTCCCTTGGGAGGAGGTATGGGATATGGTATGAGGGTAGACTGGGAGAGGAATAATATCTGGAGTTTGAAAGAAGGAAAGAAGGAAAGAAGGAAAGAAGGAAAGAAGGAAAGAAGGAAAGAAGGAAAGAAGGAAAGAAGGGAGGGGAGGAGAGGAGGGGAGAGGAGAAGAGAGGGGAGGAAGAAAATCCCAGGAGGTCAACCTAGACTGAGACATGAATTTAGACTAGAGGGGAATGGTAATGTCATCACTATGAACTTCGCAGGGAGTTGGGGGAGCTAGCCAAACAGAGAGCTATAATGTATCTTCTGCCTAGAAGAGCAAAAGAGATATTTGCTTGCTTTTTTGAAGATGAGTTAATATTTATACAAAGCATACTTTGATAGAACTAGCAAAGATTGTACAAGAAACAGAATGTTCCCTGAGAAGGGTGGGCAGGTCAGAGTATGAAAAGGGATTATTGTGATATGAACCTCTTCATAAATCAAATATTCTCCTCTCAGGCATATTTTATCATCCAGCTCCTTTAAAGACTGAAGTCATCTTCCTGTGTTGTTTTCCTTTCTATAACACATGTGCTCATACAGACACAGATGCATCATTACTGATTTCTTATGTATCTTTATACTTGTAAAAAATGTTCTCATTTGCCCATTTTCATGGTGATGTGTTTTCTGATTAAGTAAGGAGGATTACTGCTTTATTATCTTTAAAGCTTAGGGGAAATGAAACGTTTGGTAAAAGAGCTCACGTGAGTGGTAAACATCATTATTTAATGCTCATATACTATGTAAGTATATATCTATTGTTCAATGAGAGAAGCACACTGGAGGGCTAGGGCATTAGTGTGTCTGTCTCTCTCTCCCTCTCTGTCTTTCAGTCTCTGTCTCTGTTGCTGTCTCTCGCTCTCTCTCTCTCTCTCTCTCTCTCTCTCTCTCTCTCTGTGTGTGTGTGTGTGTGTGTGTGTGTGTGTGTCTTAGCATGGTGTGATTGTGTACATGTGTTTGAGTATGTGTAGCATGTGTTTATATGAGTGTGTATATGCATGTTGATAAAAACAAAGAGTAAAGAGGTCGTTTAAAGGAGTCTAATACACAACAGATTGAGCTAAGAAAGGAAAAAACGGAAGGGCATCAGACTGAAAAATTGAATCTGTCCAGTGAGGTGAGGATTGTTTGAGGGTCTTGAACCAAAAAGGACAGAGTATTATTCCAAGAACTGCACAGAATAGCAGTTTTGTTCAAGAAGAGGGGGTGAGCTTTACACTAGGTAGGGCAGATTCTCTCTTGTTTAACGATGGGAATAAGAGAGTCCAGCAAGACCAAGAAATAAAGGAGAGGAAGAAAGGGGAGAAAGGAACGGAAGGTGGAAGGCAATGCAGGAGAAGACAGGAGAGGGGAGGAGATGGCAGTGGAAGGGAGGGGAAAGGAGAAGAGTTGAGAGGGAAGGGAAGGGGAGGGGAGGGAGAGGAGAGGATACAATAGAACCGCAGAATAGAAGCTGATGTAAGAACAGACTGCATTGCCTTTAGGAATGAATTCAGCCATAACTAGTAACCTAGAATGTCATCTACTCTCTGATTTGTATATTTCTGCTACCATCTTTTAAAAAATCCATTTGTGTCCATTAGGAGTAGGAAGTTGGACTATTTGGGGCTCATCTCATTATGTGAAGATTAAGTAGAAGAAAAATGAAAGGTGCTTGGGATAATTTAAAATTCTTTAGGAGTACAATGTTAACCATTGCATGCCCAGTATCACAACCCTGGCAACATACACAAGATATAAAAAATGAAAGATAGAAACAAAATTTCTATTTATTTTTAGAAGATATAAAAATGTAGAAGTATAGAACAATATTTTTCTGGGTTGGTTTTTCCAACCACATACTACAAGCACCTATTATTTTATTTTGTATTTATTCAAAAGTTTTACATACAAATAAGCAAAAATGGTCTACCAGGGCTTTATAATGAGACAGCAAGAATAGTGTACTTTGATATTTATTCATGCAGGAAAATCTAGAGAAAACAAAATCCACATATTTCCATTCTTCCAGAGGACCTAAACTCAGTTCTCAGCATCTAGTCTTGCAGGTTTGATCATCTGTAGCTCCTGTACTTAGATGTCTTATACTCTTTTCTCGTCTCTGTGGATATCCACACATGTGTAGCATACACATCTATACACACACACACACACACACACACACACACACACACACACACACAGACATACACACAGACACACACATACTCACTGAAAAATAAACTTAAATCTGCAAGAATTTCAGTACAGATTTGTGGCTTTTTTCTCTCTGAAATAAATTTGTATTTCATGCACCTTTTACACATAAGTGTGAAAACTCTAAGTTTCATAAGTGTGGTTGAACACTAGGAGTCTTTTAAACAAACAAATACTGTCTCTAAATGGGTTTTATCTCAGGGAAATTGAAAGATAAACAGTAGGTATGTAGGTAGAAAACTACATTAAAAAAAAAAAACCCAGTATGTATGTAAATCAGTTCATGTTTGAAAGAGGAGCTTTAACAGGCTAGTTAATTACTCTGCCATTACAATTGCTCTGGAGTGTCTGACCCGAGATGTCTAATTCATTACAATTGCTCTGGAGTGTCTGACCCGAGATGTCTAATTCATTACAATTGCTCTGGAGTGTCTGACCCGAGATGTCTAACTCACACTAAGTATCATCTTCATCTTATGATGTCAACAGAAAAAAAAAGGGGGAGGGAATGGAAATGATTTATAGGAGTGATTCTTTTGTGCTTTATAAAACTGTATTGTAATGTTTGCTTTCATTTTCAGGATTTGTTACACAAGCATCTGCAAGAAAATTGCCATTTCAGCATATGTCAAAAGTTGGATTTAAATATGTTGCCCATGTCTAAGCTTCTTGACCCCTTATATATTTGTAAAAAGATATTTACTGTCTGAGTAAAAATCAGCTTTCCCCAGAAATCGGTGACATTTTCTTCTAATTTTTACAAAGTCTCTATCATATTCTAATCCCAAATTTCCTTTGTATACATTCTAACTCTACAACAATGTGTGTATGAATCTAGGGTTGTTTGTGTGTGTTTATGTGTATATTTGTTCTTCAACCCTTTCAGAAATATCCAACAAATAATATAAAGAAAAGGAACTGTGATCTCTAGATGATGTAACATAGTAGCTAGTAGAAAGACGAGATCCATAAGTATTTCTGACTGTATTAATAAAAGGTATCAGCACATACATATTACATAGAATTGCAGCCAGAATTCCTACATTGTGCTAAAAGTTTCTTACACTCATATTCTATATATTCTGGCAGTGCAGTAGCCACCACACTAATGCAAGTGGGGAGGTACTGTAGACCATTCTTTGGACCTGTCTGTGCCTTATGTTCCATTCAGTAATCCACTTCCTTATATAACTGTACTGAACACACTGATGTCTGTGGGTACAGTTAACTCACAGGGCCTGAAAGATGTGAAAGGTGGGCTGGTTGAACTTACTGCTCTAGCTGTGTAAGTCTTGGTCAATAATGATGATATTTTTAGTATCTTTCATAACATATAAATCCTTGATCTCAACAGTATACTCCTACTAAATAAAATTTTGGCTTTTTTCTTTAATCTCTTTGAAAGCATAACTACCAATAGCCTTATTGCTGGGAACTGTTCTTGCTTTCAAGTGTGTCCCTGGGTACTTTGAGGGTTCCACATAGTGTGATTATCTTATGTGTCCTTGGTATCAAGTCTCTCTGGTTTTCCCGCCTCTACTTATCTGTCATTCATTGTTGGTGACATTGTGGACTTTGTTTCTATATTAAGTCCAGGCACTCTCTCATGGGCACACTTATTCTGAGCTCCCTGTCTTCCTTTCATCCTTCTCAACACATTTAGACACCAGTAGAAGACTGAAGGCCACACCGCATTCTAAGCAGGCCCCTCCACGGTTCTTCATGGGGCAATGGAGTTTATGGCAGGCTCTAATACAAAGCAAACGCTGTGGACAGTTTCTTGCTATCATCCACATCTCAGCTTTTCATCACTGTGTCAAGTGTCCAATAAAAATAATTTAAAGAAGAAAAGACTTTCGAGTTCCACTTTTAGGGGCTCTCTGGCCCCTTTACTGTTGCCTATGCTGAGTCAGATGATCATGGCAGAAAGGGGGAAATGTGGCATAGATAACCTCTTCATGGCAGCAGGGAGCGGAGAGAAGAACCCTCGAGGAAAGGATCTGTGATGAGATATAGTTCTAAGCAATACTCAATTACCTACTACCTCTAACTACGAATCATCTCTGAAAGTTTCAATGGTTAACTGATAATGCTATCAAATTAAGAATTCATCAATAGATGAAACCATTGATGAAGTCTATTTCCATGTTAATATCTAATGTTCAAATCCATAACCACCCTGTTGCAATATTACCATAGCACAGGTTTCCAGGAGACTTCTTATAGTTCCTCTCACAATCTTCTCATTTATGCAGCTGATAAGCTCAGGACTGTTTTCTAGAGATGCAGCAATTATCAGATAATACAGGAGATTAAGGATGGAGCATAGGCACTAACCTTGCCTCTCTGCACACATGCTCAATACCTCATCCATTTGATTATGACATACTTATGACATCAGGAAATCTCTGATAAGAGGAACAGAGGAGTGTGAGATGTCATGATCTCTCAGGGTGGTCTCAGAGGTGCCAGGAAGGATTGCCAACTGTAGGTCCCAGAGTGAATTGGAATAGAAACATCTATGCTATGATCTGGTCTTATAACTGAGAGTCCACACATGTGTGTGACATGTGCTTGGTGAGTTTGGTTTAGTTTGTGATGCAATTTGTGAATTACTTCCCTTTTCTTCTCAGCTCTTTAGATAAAGAGTTAGTGGGGGGTCTTGAGAGGACAAGTATACTTTAAATACATATTTAATGTTAAAACACAGTTTTTCTTTAATTCGTGTCCAGACTCTTCAGCCAAGGAAGATGTTAGATGCTTGAGGGAAGGCAAGAAAAACATCCAATGCTTGAACTTTATGTAGCATCATAAATGCCATCTTTCTTATGCCCTGTCTTTGCAATCATCTTTAAAGAGAGCAAGACTGCTCATACTTTTCTGACCATGCTCATTCTGAGTTCAAGGGAAGCTAATTTCCAAGGTCTGAAGGAATTCTCTGTACTAGAAGCAGTTCCACGGTCTGGAAAGGCTATGATTCTTTTTTAAAACACCAAGCAAGTCTTCCAAAGGCACATTTTGTTGAAATACATTTGCATGTTCATCAAAAAAAATCCCTATTTGTTGGAGTCAAACTAACCTTCCCTGGCTTTACAGAACCCTTACCGGACTGAATGCATATCACTAGGTTTTCTTAGATATTCAAAATAATTTTGTATTATCAAGGGCAAGATATACCCTCCATTTGTTATCATGGAACATAAAGATGAGAATGCATTAATACACTGTTTGGATCTTCAATTCTGTCTGTGGTAAAACATAATTTGTGGTTCTCACGGTGTTTTCTTTAGAGGTTATTTTCAAGTATGCATGTATTCTGAAAAGAACCAGATAGTAAGGAGTGTAGAATACATTTTTAAAATCTATACATCTGATTGCTAGCATCCAATCTCTAGCAACTGGACTTTTACTCTTGAGAGTATTAACAGAAAATCAAAACATTGCAAAATTGGAAATAAGCCCAAGAATGCTATTATAAATATTACATTTTCAATTCAAACTTAAATCTTGAGTTTTAAATAAAAACTAAAATTGCCACACTCTCTCTCACTCTCACCCGTTCTTACTCTCGTGTCTGTAGATCAAATTAAGAACTTGTTACTATGTCTGTCTACTTCTTAAGGTCCTTCTTTCTCACCATTAAGTTCAGAACCTTTAATAGCATCTGCTAATAATAAAGGGAGCTGAGATGCCTGTGTTGGAGGGATATGGGCAGGAAAGAGCCACTGTTGGCCTCTTACATTTAATAACATTAAAGTTTCACTCTACAGTTTCCAAACAAGCAATAGGGTAAATTATATTCTAGTTTGAGAAAGCAGGTGTTTCTCTCTTACTTTTTCTTTTATTGAAGATATTTTTCTTTTATGTAATATATCATGTAATATATTATGTAATATATCATGATTATGATCCCTTCCCTCCTCTATCACTCTCTGCTTCTCTGAGCCAGATCCACTCACTTTATGTCTTTCATTAGAAAACATCTAGGTTTTGAAGGAATTATAATAATATAATATGATATAACAATATAATACTATAATTATTACAGTAATATAATGTAATATAAAAGATTAAAAATTAACATATTGGAATTGGACAGAAGGAAAAGAGCCTATGAGAGTACACTAGAGACAGATACCCACTCATGCACACATTCAGGAATCCCATAAAATATCACTAAATTGGAATCCGTAAAATATACTCATGGTACATATCCTGCAACTTCTGTGTCCACTTGCATCACCTATGACTCCTAAAAGGAACAGAGCAGAGTGATGTGGGAGACAATGGAGGGAACAAATGAGCCTGCTGTTCATACCTTGGAATAATAGGAGATTCCTGGAAGACCAAGTGAATTATCCCAAAGATGTGCATCACACAAAGCATTGGTGGAGAAAACCCATACAGGATGTTTGTGAAAGAAAATAGCCTCTGTTTTTCCAAACAAGTGACAGCTCTTTCTCCTCTTACCAGGACATTAATCTAGAGGACTGAGTAGGCCCACTGCTTACACTCACTGAGTTGAGTACTAACATCAAGACTGTACTCATCATCTGCCTGCACTTGCTTCTGTAATAGGAAGGAAGAAATAACAAGATCGGATTTATTCTACCCTTCCCAGAAATGTGAGAATATGTCACCATAAGAATGGGCTAATTCAAACATTGAAATAAATTGGATAGATTAAACACTGAATTGAAACAAAACAAGAAGCATGAATATCCCAACAATTTATAAGAGTAAAATTAGTGATGATTTTATCTGAGCATCATTGGAACCATACATAGCAAATACAGAACAGCAGGGCAGAATGGCTATCAATAAGGTCCTGTGCATATGGTTTTCTTCATGTCCTTGTAAGGTGCCTTCCAGCGATTTGATGCCTGAGGTCTGGTTTTGTATTCACAACATATACACTTTCTTACAGCTTGTTAGAAATCTACAATGTATAGCTGCTTCCCAGACACACTGGTCCAAGCTGCATTTTAACAAGATCTTCAGGTGACTTCCACGCACAGTAAAATCTTAAAGACTCTTTTCTAGTTTGATTTCTTGACGTGATAAATATTGTGACTAAAAGCAACTTAGGAGAGAAAAGGTTTATTCAACTTACACATAGAGGTCATACTCTAACATATGGAAAGTCTGTGCAAAAACTCAAGCAGAAACTAAATAGAAACTACAGAGAAATTCTGCTTCCTAACTTACTCTCTGGATTTGTTGATCTTTTATGCTTAGCTAACTTTTGTGTATAACTTAGGACCACTCACCAGAGGAATAGTGCCCCCCATAGTGGGCTAGGCCCCACACACATGCCACAGACCTATCAGGTCTAGGCAAGCTCTCAACTGTAGCATCTTTTCTCAGATGACACTAGACCATGTTGAGTTGACATTTCAGTCTAACCAGGACCTCATTCCCAGCTCCATCAGGAAGACACTTGATTTCTGCCTCCTTTCCCTCTTCCTTCTCACCCTTCTTCACCTTCCTCTTCCTCCTGCTTCTCTTCTTGCTCCCCCACACTTTACCACTCTCCTCCTTGATTCTCTCTCCCTATTCTTTCTTCTCCTTCTTTTTGTCCTCCTTTTCCCTCCTGAGAAGGTTTCACTCTGCAATCTTGGGTGATCTGAGACTTGTGATTCTCCTGACTCAATCTTCCTGGTGTTGGTCTTAGTGGCACATAGCACCAGGTCCAGCCGTAAAGCCTAATTCCTGTGGCTGCAGCTATGACTCATTTCAGAGATAGGATTAACTATAATATCCCCAGGGCAGGTGGGTTCTGTAACTATCAGTCATGACCTCAAACAATGCAGAAATCTGAAGTAAAGCTAACAGCTTTCCTCAGCATTTTGTGTGTGGTAAAAATATGGTGGGCATGGTGAAAACAAGGTGGTTCCCGGACATATTGGGATTCTGTAGTTTAAGCATGTTTGCTTTAGTTACAGTGGCTGCCAATCTTTTACTCTGGGACATTTGTGATGAATGGTGATGTCATGGACTGTCCTATTAATGATATTGATTAGCTGTCATTAAGTCAGCTCAGAAAGACTTTCAGAAACCACATTAAAGGGAAACCACATGTCTCAGATAAGATTGCAGAAGATAATCTTAAATTTTTAATGTATTGAATAAGTACACCTGTTTAACTATTCTACTTAGTCTGATGGATAAAACTGAAAATAAAATGTACAGTTATTTCTTCTGATAGCAAATTTTCTCTCCAAATAATGGCAAAAAGTGACTTGGGCATCAGTGTTTTGGGTAAGGAAGCAGAATGAGATCTTACTTGGCCTTGAACTTGTCCATGATGAAGTCTAGGGCGCAGTACACACTGATGGCTGGGGTACAGAAGAACGCAAGGGCAGGAGGAGTGATGTGGTCCCCATCCTGTATCAGAGGTTGCCGTCTGCCACTGACTTGCTCTTTGAACTTGATCATGAACCAATGAACTCCTGTATGTGAAACAAAAGCAGGACCTTATGAGCTACCTTATGGGTATTGGGAGTTGAACCCTGGTCCTCTTAAAGAGCAGCTACTGCTCTTAGCCATCAAGCAACCTCCCAGGCCTTTAGAATTTGTATTTATAAAACCTCTTCCGTGATAATGTCACATAGGTCATATTAAGACACTGCTGATTAGTGTTCACTGATAATATTTACTCCTGCATTTACACTGCCATAATTAACCATGTTCCCCATGCCCAAGACAATGCACGTGTCTGGAAAACCAAAGCAGAACAGGTTAGCATTGGTTTTCCATAGCTTACAGTCTAGGGAAATGAGATGAGGCTATCTGAGGAAGAAGTTCCTTGTCTCCTTCCTCATTAGAGATGGAAGTTCTTCTCCTGTCCTCAATTCAGGGAGACTGCTGTCCCCTATTTCTTGTGCCTCTACTTCCCTCCGTCTTCAAGACGTCTAGAGAAGACACAAGCACACTTTTAAATATCAATGCCTTCTGTGCTTCATCAGGTGTCATTAAGATTTCACACAGAGACAGAGACAACCATTTCATGTGGCTCTGTGTATCACTCTCTGCTACATATAAGACTTGTGGCCAGGTGGCCTGTTGCTTCTTGCCTGTGTCTTGGATAATTTGTCAGTGTCATTTTAGCAGAGCTGTTTGCACACATTATGTCTCCAAAGGCAGTCCAAGTTATTGAAAACTTGATTTCTGAATACAGTTGTATCAAAATTTCTCTTTGTCCATGTTGCTACAGGCTTTAGATTACTTGAGTCTTTATAAGTCAACCAGTAGGTCAACCTGGGCAGATTTTTCCTTAGAGCTCTGAGCCCCACCATTCCTTCCAACAAGCATCATCCCTGACCTAACTTCCCAGCCTCTGTGCAGCAGTGTGGCGGTCACTTATTCTCAAGGACATCCACTTAGTCTGAACCTGGTGTTTTCTATATATGTGTTTATAGGATCTATCATTCTAGCTTCATTTTTAACCTTTACTGACTTTTTTATAGTTTGATTCTGTGCACAGCTAGATTGAAACATGAAGTGTATTCTCTGCTTTATGTGCTACATATGACATGTCTGGCACACTTACTTTACACACAGAAATACAGGCACACAAGCATAAATTCAGCCTAATTTAATTGGGCAGACACTACCTTCTACATGCTGAACAGCATATAGTGGAAATAATTTACATCATGCTAATTGCTTGATGATGTAAGTCAGAGTCCCTCCCTTACCCTTTACCTCTGCCAACTTCCATAATCCTAGTGTCACCTAGATATAATACCTTATAGATGTAAAAAAGGAGGTGGGGGTGCTGAGGAGAGTTACTAGTACTTAATGATAAGGCTGGGAAAGAATACGCACTATTTCAAATCATTAATTTCAATAACAATTTTTATTGCATTGGTAATAATTGCTCAAGTGGTTCACTTAGATATGAAATAAGCTGGAAAAATAGATTCTGATCACATATCTAAAATAGAAAAAG